>CAKNXH010062490.1:119793-131167 GCA_932178445.1 Andricus quercusramuli
ACTCTGAGGTTCCTGTATACGATCCTCTGGGGTTCCGGTACAGGATCATCTGAGTTTTCTGTACAAGATCCTCTGAGGTTCCTGTACATGATCCTCCGAGGTTCCTGTACAGAAATTTTCAGCTGGATTCAGATAAATTCACGATACAAAATCAGGTTTTCAATATGATTTGGAATAAAGTTCGAGTGAGTCCGTGTGAAGAATCAGGTTTCAGTTGTTCTGCACATATGGATTATGGGATAAATTCATTTTTCCTACAGCTTCATTTTTTGCAATTAAATAATTTAAATATTAAAATACCAGACTTCACATCCTAAAATACTCTCAAAACAGGGAGGATATGGTGGTTTTTCACGAAAATATGAGAATAAAGGGGAATGAATTCTTTTAAATAAAATTACTGCAGATACTATAATTATATTGAAATCAATATTTACAACAAAATAGTTGCATTTCCAACAAAATAGGGTCAATTTTTTACCAAAAAATATGAATATATTTAAAAAAATAATTTTCAACGAAGAAAGATTACTTTTCTGTGATAAAAGATGAATTTTTAATCCGAAAGGACTAACTTTTAACAAAAAAGTTAAATTTTCAACCAAATAGATGAATTTTTAGGCAACAAAGATGAAGTTCCCACTAACAAGATTAATTTTCTACAAATAGAGATATTTTCAAAAAATTACATGAATTTTCAACCATATGGTTGAGTTTTTAACGAGTTGTTGAAATTTTAGATAAAAAATATAATTTCTTAACCGAAAATGTAATGGACAAATTTTCAGTCTAAATAATTTTTAAATTACTTTTTAACAAACAAAAAATGAATTTTTAACAAGAAAGATAGTTTTCAATCAAGAACGATGTAGTTGAAATTTTGACTAAAAAAAGATCATTTTTCAACCGAAAATGTAATGGACAAATTTTCAGTCTGAAAAATTTAAAAATGACTTTTTAACATACAAAAAAAAAGAATTTTTAACAAGAAAGATAATTTTTAGTCAAGAAATATGAATTTTCAACGAAATAGTTGAAGTTTTACATAAAAAATATCATTTTTCAACCAAAAATGTAATGGACAAAGTTTCAGTGTAAAAATTAAAAAATTAATTGTTAGCAAACAAAAAAGCGAATTTTTAACAATAAAGATAAATTTTAATTTAAAAAAAATTAATTTTCAAGGAAAAAGTTGAAATTTTGAATAAAAAATATAATTTTTCAACCAAAAATGTAACGGACAAAGGTTAAATCTAAAAATTTAAAAATTAATTCTTAACAAACAAAACTAAGAATTTGAAACAAGAAAGATAATTTTCAGTCGAGAAAGATGAATTTTCAACGAAATAATTGAATTTTTATCTGAAATGATGAATCTCCAACTATAAAAAAAATTTGACAAAATGGTTAAACTTTGAATCAAGTAATTAATTATTCAATCCAAACATATAATTTTTTAAAGAAACATGTCATTGATACTTTACCTAAAAAAAATATTTTTTCAACTAAAAATTTAATGAATAAATTTCCAGTATAAAAAATTACTTTTTAACAAGTAAAGAAACGAATTTTTAACAAGAAAGTTAATTTTCAATCAAGAAAGATACAGTTGAATTCAACCAAAAGTACGAATTAAAAAAAAATTGAACAAGGCAAATTAATTTTCAACTAAGGAGTTGCATTCTTGACCAGGAGTATGAATTTTAAATGATATACTTGAATTTTTAACTAAAAAATATATCTTTTTAACCAAAAATTAAATCTTGAAATTTTCAGTTTTAACATTAATTAAAAAAAAAAAATCAACAAAATAATTCAGCCTCCAAGCTAAAAAGTCGATTTTTCTGTTTACTTCATCATGAAAATCCCAAATTTCGAAGTGGATGAAAATATACCCAATATTTCTTGAATAATTAACAATTTTTGAGAATTTGCAATGTATCGTAGAAAAGAGTTATCAGAAAAACATTTTTAATTGATTCCGTCAAAAAATTGAATGCATTCTTAGAAAAATACCCAAACTCTGTATGTGTTGAAGAAAATTGTTTAAACAATTGCCAAGTAGCATATATTTTAATTAATCGTAATAAAACATTAATTTCTCTGGTATTTTACACTAAAACACTTGACTTCAATGAGCTGAACAATGTCAATTCCGAAAAATAACTTTTCGTCCCTAATTTGTTTATAACACGATTAACAAAATTTTCAAATTATTTCCACCCAGTGTAAATTATTTATAGATAGTTTTGCCACAGACATAAGACCCTCTTTGATAAATCTGAAAATCTTACAAAAAAATAGTAATTTTGAAAAGTTAAAAGGAAAAATGTTAACTTTGTTGCTAAATAAAAAAACTATAAAATTTGTTATTAAAAATCCAAACATACAAATCTTTTCGAAATTTAAAATGCTATCGTTCAAAAAAGAGCCTATAAATTAAATGAATCATGTAGACTAAAGATCCTCTAGGAAGAGTTGAGACTCCTGAGAATCGTTTCTGATTTGTTAGGGCCAACCGAAATACGGAAGTTCTTTTTAGCGCGCGATATTCAAATAGAAACCAATCACAATGTCTCAACTATGAATTGAGGTTAGGTTGTCCTCACAACTTTCATTACGCGCATGCGTCGAGTTGTGGGGATTCACGTATCCCAACTCTCCCTAGAGCAGTGCTCTTCAGATGGCAGTCATTGGCTGCCAGTGTCAGTCGAGAAACTACGTCAAACAGGTCCCAATGAGCCATGACCGTAACGACCGTAACCCTTTCCAGGATTCCTGGAAACCGAAGAAAAAAATGACAGAAAAACTTCATGGCAGCCAGAAACTTGTGGTAGTCAACATCTGCCAAAAGTATTGAGCCCTGCCCTAGAGCAGGGCTCTCCAGGAGGCAGCCATTGGCTGCAAAGACTGCCAGTGGCAGTCACGAGACTAGGTCAGGCCGGTGTGACACGCAACGAGCCGTGAACGTAACGACCGTCACCCTTTCCATGATTCCACGAAACCGAAGAAAAAAATGACAGAAAAACTTCATGGCAGCCAGAAACTTGTGGCAGTCAAGACCTGCTGAAAGTGGTGAGCCCTGCCCTAGATAATCTTTAACGTAGGCTGAACAGCGATGAGATCAGATACGATATCATTGAACGTACGCAGCACAATATCTACCGAAAGTGATGAAAGAAGGTTAGGAATCTCTGGTTAGGAGAATAATTCTGACGTCATTCACTACGCGCGCCCTAGCGGATTTCTAGAACGCAACGGTCACGAAATTGTGTGACACATCAATAAATTCCAATACATAAATACAAATATATGTAAATGTGTAAAAAGATGAAAAGAGTTGAAGATGAAATTAGGCCCTGGCGGACCCAGCAAACGGAACGCTCACTGCGTGGCGATTTGGTAACCGTTCGATTCACGAATTCCGCTAACCCCAATTACTTTAGTTACACCACTTTTGGTAAAAAGCAACTGGCACACGAGAAATCGCGATCGTGCTCCAGTTTAATGAACTAAAACGACGGTAGATAGCGCTCGCATCGTTATTCGCGCCACTTTTCGAACAAAAATGGAGCCATTAGGCGAGACAAAAGATTACCGACGCAAGGCTATAAACTGTAAATCATCTTCGTCTCAATTTAAGTTAAACCGAGAAGGTTCATTTTTGTTGCAAACTCGTGTCCACGTGGTCTAGTGCCATAACCCACCCCCCCCCTCTCGCCCAACTTTCGACGTGGCATATGGATGGTCCCTAATTTTGTAATTGTTTCAAAGTCTCGTTCATTTCTCTAAAATTTAGTCTTTATTTTATAAAAAGTTTTCTCAACGCCCTAGCGGACGTGAACGGAACGGTTGCGCAATTAAGTAACCGTAAGGTGACCACATAGTGACCGAGTCATTCACTGGATCTGCTAAAGCATATTTATATTTATTTATTTGTATTTAATAATGTGTTAAAAAATTACAAATGAAAAGCTTCAAAAAGGGGATATTTTCGAGAAACCCTGGCATATGGTGAACCAAATTACACTTACCAGCAAAACCCAGATAAAGCGCTGATGTAAGAATTGGAATATAGCTCGCGACCTTCATTTCTTTTCGTGAATTGTGGTTGAGAAGAAGAAATTTGGAATAGCTTCACTGGTATATATATACAAACCTCTATCAGATTACTTAGCTTTACTTGTGATATAACCTGAACTTTACAAGGGGTTTGACGCAACTTTTAAGCCCTATTAAGCACTGCCACATGACTGTTTACGTGATAAATAAAGAAGAGGAAAACTATCATTATAATAAAATAATTGGAATCTAAGACGCGAGAAAAAAAATTTAAGCAAATGGTTTATTTTTATAGACTTAGTTTCAAGATACTAATTAAGGAACACTTCAATTTTTAAAAAAATTTGAAATTGTTTAATTTTTTGACGCTTCAAGATTGAATTAATTCATTTTTAAAAGCTTCCAAAACGGAATCGTATAGTTGGAATGGAATGCAAGCTTCTAATATGTCCCCTAAGGATTTACATTTTTCTTGTATCTCTTGCCTATTCCTTTACACACACTCCCACGCACTTACTTGGTGGTGGGAGGGGGACCTACAGCTTAAGGTGAGTTCCGAACCACCAAGAGCAACAGCCTTAAGTACTTAGAGAACCTTTTCCCCTGGAGGTACCGGTCCCACGACTCTCCGGATATGAACGCCACCGAGGCTCTTCCAGAGTGCGAGGCGGGAATCGAACCTGCAAGCCGACGGGGTGGGTCCAAAGCCTCTTCCTTAACCCCCACGACCATCGTCCCACTTGGAATCGTATAGTTTTCAACGCTTTTATAACCAGGGACGTTAAAAATTTCTGAATCTATCATTTTTATGTTAGATTCATAAAAATACTTTCATTTGAAACGTTTATTACAGTCCCTAGCGGACCTCGTGAACGGAACGATTACGCAATTGCCGGACCGTAAAGTCCCTATGTAGTGACCGAGACGTTCACTGGACCCGCTAAAGCATTTTTTTATTTTATTAAAATCTGTACATATAAATTAATATAAATGTGAAAAAAAATAAAAAGAGTGTTGAGTTCTATGTGAAATTGTAAATAAATCTGAAAAAGGATGAAGATATACCCTAGCAGACTCAATAAACGGAACGGTCACTATATGTCACTTTGCTTTCTCGCAATTGCATAACTGTTCCGTTTACGAGATCCACTAGGGCTGACCAGGGATTTTTGCCCAAAGATTTTCTGTTCTGCGTCGTAGTAAAGTTTACGTCACAGAACAAACTATCTTATGTAAAGAATAGTATATAAACATAATATACGAATAGTTTAAACGAAAATCCTGTCAACAGAGTTTGTTGATCCAAGAGTTTGTTGATCTCATTCAAGGCTTTACTTGGAGAAACAAAACACATCTGATTTTAAGACACTCAAATTTTCCAAGAAAATTATTATAGTTTTTAAATCGTACGAGAGTAGGAGGAAATGCACTTCTTTCATTCAAAAATGTCTAGATCCCTCAATTTTGGTCCGATTTTCAATTTTTGTTTGTTATGGAATGGAATGGAATGGAAGCTTCTAATATGTCCCCTAAGGGTTTACATTGTTCTTGTATCTCTTCCCTATTCCTTCACACACCCCCCACATACTTACTTGGTGGTGGGAGGGGGACCTACAGTTTAAGGTGGGTTCCGAACCACCAAGAGCAACAGCCTTAAGTACTTGGAGAACCTTTTTCTCTAGAGGTACCGGTCCCACGACTCTCCGGAGATGAACAACTCCCTTGCTAGGCAAGTGTTCACCGCATGGACCACCGAGACTCTACCAGAGTGCGAGGCGGGAATCGAACATTGTGGCATATTTAAAAAAAACTTTCCAAGAGGTCTAACGAGATCACAATTACGGCGTCGTGAGCGTGCTCATATATACATTTTCGGATAAAATATGCGAAGCCTGAAATCCATCCGGTGTTTAAACCTTCGCAGTAGAACCGTAAGGCTCCGCTACATAAAACGCGGCCAATTCATGCGCGACATCGTCATCACCATCGTCATAGTCTTCCCGATCGACACTAGCTCGGATGTGTCCTTGCTACCAGCCGATTGACAGACTTTAAAATCGAAACCCAGCGAATTAGCCTTATTCGCGGCTAGCGATTCGCGAGTCGTTACAGCAATAAGCGCATCATGCTAAACCTAGATTTACGCCGTGGATTCATTTAGAATTTTTGCATAGCCGCAGTTCCATATCCCATAACCGGAGCGGACCTGCTGACTCACTTCAGCCTGGTACCTTTTCCACACGAGTCCAAACTCGTCGACCCCAAAAACTGGCCTATGCGCCAAGGGTTTCATCAAATCTACTCCAATTTTCGGTATCAGTCTGATGGATCGATCAGCTCCATTTTGTGAACTTTTGCAAGACTTTCCGGAACTCACCTCATCTTCGCAGGAAACAAACGCGACGTCTAATGATAAGATCATGCACTACATTATCACTACCGGACCTCCCGTTGCCGACCGAGCAAGGCGGTTGCACCCGGACAAGCCGGCTGCGGCGAAAGCCAACTTTAGAAATCTAATGAAGGACGGTAGTTGTAGACCGACGTGCAGTCCTTGGGCCTCTCCGATTCACCTAGTCCGTAAAAAGAATCAAGAATGGCACGTTTGCGGCGATTATCGAAGGATGTACGCGGCAACAACCCCGGACAGGTACCCTGTTCCTTATCTCAGCGATTTTCCAATCATCCTTTTCGGCAAGAGTATGTTTTTATTTGTATCTGTTACATTTATTAAAACCGTAGTGATGCTGATACTCAAGTGTACACTGCAGAAGTACAAAATGAATTTTGGTGCCTGAACTAAGAAAAAGTACAAAAATAGACACAAAAGTTGACAAACAACTTTACGAACAATTTTTCTTGAATAAAGCTGCTGGACCCGATGTTGAAGATTTTGATGCAAGTTGATTTCTGAAGTGTTAAAAAGGATTCCACTGGATATCTTCTATTAGAACAGACCAAGAAATGCTTGACATAGCTAGTGTTACACTACAAACTTTTTCATTCCTGCGAAGCATCTCTGAAATTCCTGATGAAACAAAACCATCAGCTGACAATCGACTCCTAATTTTCTTATATAAAATAAAATAAGGTCTACCTTATTCACCGTTGGGAGTACCGTTTTCAGTCAGTAGCAAAACAGCATCTACGATATTCATATCTATATTAGCATACAATTCGAAGTACGAGGCCGGAAGAATTTAAGGAGGCGTATAACTGTCGCGGTATCATCGACGGCACAGGATTCAGAATTGAACAAACATCTGATATAGAAGGAAAAGTCCAAACTTATTCCCATTATAAGAAGGGATTCACGATAAATTTGATTGATATCCTTCATCTCAAAGTGTTTTGGTGGCCGAATCAGTGATGCTCCAATCACGATAAGTGGTAAATTGCTTGATTTATTAGAACGAGGGGATCTTGTGTTAACAGATAAAGGATTATCCGGAATTCAAAGTTCACTTGATGAAAAAGGTGAAGGAGTTATCCTAGTCTTGCCGTCTTTTCTAAGACAAGAAAAGTTTAGTGAAGAAGAAGTCGAAGAAACGTATCGAGTTGCACGACTGAGAATACAAATAGAAAGAATTATGCAACGTATACGAATTTTTCCCTTATTGAGTGTTTTAGGATGAAAGTCGATAGAATGACATATAGCCAACAACGAAACTAGAATGGGTTTAGCTGGAATGAAAATAAGGTAGGTACCAGATCAGAGCGGGACAACCTTTCGATGTCCTGGACAGAGAAAATGCATCTCTGACTCTGATATATCATTGGTGACAGAAAATTTTGTCAGAAGGATCCAAAAATAGAAGGTTATGGAGGACTGTATGGGAACTGACCATCTATATATAAACTTCCATGTAAAAAAGGCTCTACAGAGAGAAAGAGAGATAGGGAGAGAGAGAGAGAGGTTTATCGCACCTAAAAAGCTCAAGTTGAACGCCGTCAAGATGGAAAAAAATAAGCTAACAACAACGCTGATCAGCGGATAGGAGAAAATAACTGCAATGGCTCAGGAAGGCCCTGGAGAGGTTATAGGGGCCACGATGCAACTAATTGGCCAATCCTGTGATGCTTCTATGCCCGAGAAAAGGTCACGCGACAACCGACGCCCAGTGTTTATTGGTGGTCGGAAAAAATTGCTGATTGCAGAAGGGAATGTTTTGCCCCCTGGCGTACAGCCCAACGCATGAAAAAGAAAAGAACTGCCAAGACGTCATTGCCAAATGCAGTTTTCAAAGTAGCCAAGAAGGAACTTGGAAAGCCCATCGAACGAAGGAAGATCCTCGGATGGAACAAACATCACGGATGAAGTGAATAAGGATCCCTGGGGCTCAGGCTCAAAGATTGTGACTCGAGAGCTAGGAAACCTTTCCTCAGTACGGCCACGTGATGCCGCATAAATGGACAGCATTGCGGATGCACATTTCCCCACACACCAACTGCGCGAAGAAGACACCATACAGTGACATAGGAAATCCCGCTTTTTACCGATATTGGGTTCGTCATAGCCGCTAGATCCTCACAGGATAAGAAGGCACATGGCCCGGATGGCATCTCAGCAGAAACGATAAGAGCGACGGTACATGTTATCCCCAGGATAATACTAAGTATGTACAACAGCTGTCCCAAGATGGTGGTGAGACATATCCTTCTTTAGATTGTGGTGGTTCATCTTCTTCTATAGATGGTAATGTTGCATTTCTTTCTTTAGGTGGTGGTGGTGCATCACCTTGTTTAGATGATGGGGGTGCATTTCCTTCTTGAGTTGGTGGTGGCGTATCTTCTTCTTTAGATGGTGGTGTTGCATTTCCTTCTTTAGATGGTGGTGGTGCATCTCCTTGAGATTGTGGTGGTGCATTTTTTCTTTAGAAGGTGGTGGTGCATCTTCTTCTTCAGATGGTGGTGGTGCATTTCCTTCTTTAGATGGTGGTGGTACATTTCCTTCTTCAGATGGAGGTGGTACATCTCCTTGTTTATGTTGTGGTAATACATCATAAGCCTCAGAAGGCGATGGTTGTAAATCTCCTTGTTTATGTGGTCGTGGTATATCATTAACGTTAGAAGAAGATGGTTGTAAATCTCCTTGTTTATGTGGTGGTGATACATCATTAGCCTTAGAAGGGGTTGGTGTTACACCACCTTCTTCAGATGGTGGTGGTACATTTCCTGATACAGATGGTGGTGATACATCTCCTCGTTTATGTTGTGGTGATATATCATTAGCCTTAGAAGAGGTTGTTGTAAATCTCCTGTTTTATGTGGTGGTGATGTATCATTAGCCTTCAGAACAGGGTGGTGACACATATCCTTCTTCAGATGGTGGTGGCACATCTCCTTGTTTATGTGGTGGTGATATATAATTAGCGTCAGAAGGGGATGGTTGTAAATCTCCTTATTTATGTGGTGGTGATACATCCTTGGCCTTAGAAGGGGTTGGTGTTACATCTCCTTCTTTAGATGGTGGTGGTACATTTCCTTCTTCAGATGGAGGTGGTAAATCTGCTTGTTCATGTGGTGGAAAAAAAAACTTCATATCTCGAAAAAAAATGTTTTTAAAGAACTTTGAAAGGTTTGGAGAGAATGAAAAATTTCTCTCAACATTTCCTGTAACATATTTAATGATTTATTATTTGAGAAAATTTTAAATGATTTAAGTTATATTTTAAAAGATTAGTTTAATTTTTTGAAGATTTCAAAATATTTTTTAAAATATAATCTAGGAGATTTTAAGGTAATTTTTATTTTATTTCGAATGAGGTTTCAAAAATTCTAAGAAAAATTACAATAATTTTGAATGATGTTTAGAAGTTGGGAAAAAGTTTCTACTCTAATTCGAAATTTGAAATATCTCAACAACTATAAAACAAAATGTAAAATTTCAAGAGAATATCTCAGGATATTTAATAAAATTTCAGGAGACCTTTAAAGGTGTATAAAGAAGGATCGTTCCTAAAGTTTTGTAAAGTCCTGTAGAATAAAAAAAAATGTGAGAAATTTGTAGATACTTTTTCGACATTAGGAAATGTAGAGAAATCTTTTCAAATTTTTTCCAGGAAATGTAGGATTGTATTACTTCCAAATATATTGTTGATTAAATAAATATATTCATGTGATAGAAGTTGAGGAAATAAATAGCTGAGCTTTTTTTTATTTTCGCGTAAAATATGTCAAATTTATTTAGCAATTCTAAGAAAAAATGTTAGGTTTGAAATGATTAAGATTCTATTTGAAACACACTTCGTCTTCAAACCAAGGTTATATACCAAGCAATAACTACTTTAACGATTTATTTGATTTCGACTTTAGTTTTTCAAAACATCCGCTGATTTTGCAGTATCACAAATCAACGAAGAGCGTTACAGAATATTTTATTAGGAATATGAAGCAAAAATAGTTACAATTATTTACTATTATTTGGAATGAAAGTTGATAAGTCAATGTTCATCTATACTAAAATCTTTGCAAAAATAAAATCAACAACACATGAGTAAACAAAAGTATTTTAACAATAATAACAGTGATATTTTTTCAAACTTCCTTCGCTGTGAGATTATTGAAACCATTCTATCAATTCTGCTATTCAAATTCGTTTAATTTTCTGTAAAGAATCATGATCATGATATTTTGAGCGCAGCTCCTATGTGAGGGTTCTAGTAGTGATGATTTTGTTTTTAATATTTTCCTTTTCTTTTCATTACATAACTGCACAGTAAGCTTAGTTTAAACACGATTATTAAGATTTTTTGGTAGACTGTGAAAAAGGGTTTCAATTTTTTAAAAAATTAATTTCTAACTTTTCAAATTCATTAAATATATGTTGTTTTGTTACAGAATTAGGATCTACCTTACCGACGTTAAGAAACCTCACCGACGTCAAGAAACCTTCGACTGATGTTCCTCCAGTAGATGGACAAAAAACATCAACGGAACCTACACCACCTCAAGAAGGAGATGTACCATCACCATCTAAAAAAGGAGATGTAACACTACCCCCTTCTAAGTCTAATGATGTATCACCGCTATCTAAAGTAGGCGATGTGCCACCACCATCTAATAAAGACAATGCACCACCATCAACTAAGAAAGGAAATTCACCATCACCATCTAAAGAAGGGAATGCGCCAACACCATCTAAAGAAGGAGATGCATCACCATCATCTAAACAAGGAAATCCACCACCACCATCTAAAGAAGGAGATGCACCATCAGCTTCTAATGAAGGAAATGCACCACCACCATCTAAAGGAGATGCAACGCCACCATCTAAAAAAGGAGATGCACCACCATCATCTAAGGAAGGAAT
>CAKNXH010062490.1:131177-160567 GCA_932178445.1 Andricus quercusramuli
GCACCACCACCATCTAAAGAAGGAGATGCATCACAATCATCCAAAGATGGAAATGCACCACCAACATCTAAAGAAGGAGATGCACCACCACCTTCTAAAGAAGGAAATGCACCACCACCATCTAAACAAGAAGATGTACCAGCAACCCCTTCCAGTAATGAAGGAGTAACACCACCATCTAAACGAGGAGATGTACCAAGAACCCTTTCCAAGGTTGTAGATGTACCATCAGCATCTAAACAGGAAGATGGACCAGCACCATCTACAGAAGAAGATGGACCATCAGCATCTAAGTAAGGAGATGTACCACCAACCTTATCCGAACTTGGAAATGTATCATCATTATCTAAACGAGGAGATGTACCATCAAATCCATCTAAGTCTGATGTAACACCATCTCCATCTGATGGTTGTGATGTAACACCATCCCCTTCTAAGGCTAATGATGTATCACCACCATCTGAAGAAGGAGATGTACCACCACCATCTAAACATTTGTCTCATGGTAGGTACTTTAATTTCAATTTTAATTTTAGTTTTGATTTAATTTTTTTATGAATCAATTAATTAATTGATTTTCTGCTGTAATTTCTGTTCTAAACTAAGCGACAGAAGAGTGATTAACAGTTTTGACGAGAACCAATAAAAAAGTTTTTGGCTGAAGTTAAGCACTTACAGCAAATTTTGAAATACTAATGCATGCAAAATTTAGGTTTTAATAGTTGAAAAAAACCTAATTTTTTGTTTATTCATGCTCTTAATTAATGATAATCCATTGTGGGTTGTATTCTCCACTGTAGGGTGGTTTCCCCTATACTAAAGCATTGAGCTAGATTCATTTTCGATAATTATCATTTCGGAAATTCCTTTGCTCAATTGTTTCATATTCTACGTCGTAGTATATGAAAAAGAACAAATTAGATCATATAACAAACTATTTCATCATTTATTCACAGTTTGAAAAGAGATTCCAGAAAAACAGATTTTCAATTATATTAAAATCTTTGTAGGAATGAAATCAACGAGTTTAGCCCACATTATGAATAGTTTGAATAACATTTTTTTCCGAGTTGGATACCAAAATTACTGACAGCTTGATTAGACAAACAACTTGCGGGGCAGATTTTGAAGTAATATCTGTGAACCTCTAGATTTGAAAAAATTGTATTAATATTATCTAACAATTTTTAATTTTCAGTCTTTAGTTTGAGTTAGGTGCGTCACATTTTTTCACTTTTCTTTTATAATTTCTGAACAAAATCATATAAAGTTTTCAAACTGTACTGAATTGTACCTTCACGTAAATATTTAACGGAATTAACTTCAGAAACATGTATTATTTTTTAAAAAAGTGAGAAATGACTGCGACCTTAAGTGCTCAACTTTTTTACAATCACCCTCATATTGGCACTTTATCTGTTCAATCCTTCTTGAAAAAGCATCATCAGATCATTTTGCGAAAAATTTCTATACATTTCTAGAAGCTAAATGTTGAAACTAAAATCAGGAAATCAAGAAAAAAAACATATGGTGAAGAGTTTTTCCGACGTAAATTTTTCTCGAGGCTGTGATTACTGTTAAGATTCGCCTTCCTTGAGCTTTTGATGAAGAATTATCTCAGGATTGCTGCCAGCCTACATTTACTGCAAAGGCAAAAAAGTTACGTTTTGAATAAAAACTGTTGGTTTGTTTGAAGAGATAATAATATTGAAAGGAAATCAATTGCTTTCTAATTTCAAAACTTACCATGAAAACGAAATTAGCTGTTGATTGAAATGATTTTGTGATAAAATCAGCTAGAAAAAAGGGAAACCTTTGCTTTTCCTTTGTGGAGACAGAAAAAATTAGGCTTAACATTAGGATGTAATAGAGATACCTATAATTGCATTAAATTCTCAAATAATTTCATCAGATTCTCATATATTTTGTCTGAAATTGATTATTCTCAATATGAAAAATTCGTGTCAAAACAATCTAATCCTTAAACTAAAACGCAGTATACGAAAAATCGACACGCAGTTATTATACATTGAAAACTGGGGCTCTGAGTGTGTCAACGCATGTAATACAGAATTATTAGACAGTTTCTGAGCACTTGTTGTCAAGATTGTCATTAAATATCTGAATTGGAGTATTTCCTATCAATCCTAGTTCTTGAAGAAATCGTCGAAGATATATAGCTTCCTTGGTCGCTTCGGTTAAAGCCATATACTCCGCTTCGGTACTTGAGAGGGCAACCGTTTTTTGCTTCCTAGATTCCCAACTAAAAGCACCTCCGCTCAGTGGAAAAATGTGACCAGTGTAAGAACGTCGATCTATAGGACATGCACCCCAATCAGCATCAACGTAGCCTGTAAGACCATCCTTGGTCTTTTGAAAAATGATTCCATAATCGATTGTACCTCTTAAGTATCGAAGAACTCTTTTAGCAGCTGTCCAATGTTCCATATTATAACAATTGTTGAACTGACTTGAATAGCTCACTGCATACGCCAAGTCAGGTCTCGTACATGTTACCAAGTATGATAGGTAACCGATAAGTTCTTGATAAGGATATCTTTGCATATTTTCCATGGAAATCTTTCCGGGTTTAATCAACCTAAGGCTTAAATCCACTGGGGTAGTGACAGATTTTGATTCGCTCTTAGCGAACTTCTCCAAAATATCTTTGATATATCTTCCTTGAGTAATCTTTATCTTCCCCTCGATGTGAGCGAATTCTATTCCCAGACAGTAGTGGAGTTCTTGAAGATCTTGCATCTCAAACTGCGACATCAAGAACTGCTTCAGATTTTTGATCAATTGTATATTTTTAGAAGCTACTAGTATATCATCAACATAAACTGCTAAGATAAGTAGATCCAATCCCTTTTTAGTGAAGTCAATGCAAGGATCAGCACTTGAAGATTGTAAACCGAAACTCTTCAACTTTTCGTCAAATTTGAGATTACATTGACGTCCAGATTGGCGTAAACCATATAAAGCCTTCTTTAATCGACATAAATAAATTTCTTCTGCAATATCACCATTTAAGTAAGCAGAGGATACATCTAGTTGATGTATCTTCATATCCATATCGACGGCTAGTGCCAACAATAATCGAATAGAACTGATACGACAGACCGGAGCAAAAGTTTCATTATAATCTATACCTGGCCGTTGGGTAAATCCTCGAGCTACAAGTAGAGCTTTTTTCTTTGTCGGTGTTGCATCGACATTCTGCTTGATTCGTAGAATTAATCGATTGCTTATGATGCTTCGATCTTTTGGGTGATCGACAATATCCCATGTTTCGTTTTTAAGTAACGCTTCGAATTCATTGCGAATTGCATTTTTCCATTCAGAAGCTTCAGGACCCGAAATTGCTTCTTTTATTAATATTTCTGCAATATTGGCTTCTTGTAGATCTTCTTGATTTTGTGCTGATCTAGCGACTGGTGGATGGTACTGATTAGTAGGTCTTCCCCTGTTTCCAGTCCAAATCATTTTTGGTCTGCCAAGTCCTCTTCTACCTACAGGTGAAGGTTCTCCTTCCTCGTCCTCTTGGTCAATGTTTTCGAAATTTTCAACGTTAATTTCTCCATCGTCAGTTTGATGATTTTGATTTTGAGAATCTTCGTCGATGTTGACATAATCAATATTATTCGTTGGTAGCTCGTGATCTTCAGCATCTTCCCAAAATTCTTCATCTTGGTTAGAAATATTTATCATTCCTTGATGATGTTCCAACGATTCAACTTCTTGTTCTTGCTCTCTGTGTTCAGTCTTTGGAAAATTAAATTCGATGGTTTCAGGTTTAGACTTTTCAGGTGTTCCAGTATCTTCAATTTCAGTGTTCATTTTCTGAAGGGCATCTTCTGGAACGAAGTTTTCAAATTTTTGATTAACCTCAAACTCATCGAGAAATTCGATATTACGAGTAGCTTCTGTGGTTCCGGTGTCAGGTAACCATACTCTGTATGCTTTCTTTTCTTCAGAATATCCAATGAAGATGCATATTCTAGAGCGTGGTGTGAATTTTCCTCTTTTCGGATCGGTGTCTAGTGTAAAAGCTTTACACCCAAAAACTCTAAAATACGATACTACAGGTAGTTTTCCTGTCCAGTTCCAAAATGGTGTTTCTCCATTAAGAGATCTTGAAGGGCATCGATTTCGGACGTGATTTGCTGTTACTATAGCTTCAGCCCAAAAACGTGGTGGGACGTTGGCTTGAATCATCATACATGTAGCCATTTCTATTAACGTTTTGTTTTTCCTTTCAGTTACGCCATTTTGTTGTGGAGTTTGTTTCACTGTTAATCTTCTTTTAATTCCGGTTAAGCTCGGGTAATCATTAAAGTCTTTATTTAAATACTCAGTCCCATTGTATGATTGCAAGTTCTTTATTTTCTTACCAGTTTGATTTTCAACCAAATTCTCATAATCTTCAAATGCAGATAGAGTCTCGCTTTTCTGCTTGAGAAACCTTACTTTACACCATCGAGTATGATCATCTACGAGGACAACCATATATTTTGCTCCTCCTAGAGATGCTGACCTCATTGGTCCACACAAATCAGTATGAACTATTTCTAGTGTTTCTCTGGATTTTGTTGATTTCTTGGGAAACGGTTTTCGAGTCATTTTTTTTGGAACTGGTTTGGCAATAATATTTCCTGCTTGTTTAATATGCTCAGATATCTAGTATGAATTATTAACTCGTGTAGCCCTCAACCTAATATCTTCTTTTTGATCTATCACTACAGCAGATTCTTTATCAGAAATTAGTTTGAATCCTTCGTCTGTAATTTTAGCAACAGACATCAAGTTTGTTCGTAAATCTGGAACAAAAAGAGTGTTATCTAGTTTTAAGTTTTTAGATTTCTCACCGTCTGAGACCGCCAACTTCACCAAACCTTTGGCGTTGACTTTTGCTGAAGCGCTACTTGCCAGATTTAGTGTTGTATGCAGCCACTGTCCATACACCAACTATTAACTCCATTTTCAGCTTTTAAAGCTACAACTGCAACAGCTTCGTTCGTCACTAAGAAACGTATTTCTTCACAGCTCGTCGATTCCATTTTTGCTAGAAATCCTGTCTCTTCGACGTTTCCAGTGCTTTCTCTCTTCGACCAGCAATCTGCAATCTTATGACCAATTTTCTTACAACGAAAACAGTTGATTCTCTTTTGCTCATCATTTCCCCTGAATTCTTGTTTCTTGAAGAATTTTTTGCTTGCCACCATGGCATCTGGAACAACTTCCATATTCTTCTTCCGTGAGTCACTTTCCTCGAGAATTTTGATTTTCAAAACCTCTGGTGTAGGGAGCTCATCTCTTGACTTTATTGCGCAACTGAAGTTGTCAAAACTCTTTGGTAAACTTTGAAGTAACAGAATCGCCAAAAGATCTGGATTGATTTCAACATCCATATCGCCTAATTTATCAACGACATCGAAGAAATTTTCTATATGTGTACGTACATCTTCGTCATCTTCCATGCGTCGCATTGTTAATTGTGACAGAAATGAAGCTTTCTTTGCCGGCCCCTTTGACTGATAAATTGACTCCAATTTATTCCATATGTCGTGGGAAGTCCTGCAACTTTTAATTTGTTTCAGTTCTGATTCACTAATAGCTAAAATTAAATCTGACTTAGCGATACGATCTGCAGTGTCCCAAGCCAATGCCGCTGCTTCTGACGCTTCGTCATTAGCTGTGACATCTGGTCGCTTATTTTCACTGCACACATATTTCCAAGTATCATTTTTAATTAAAAGAGCTTCTACCTTGATTTTCCAAGTGTCATAGTTCTTTTTACCAAGCATCTCAAGCCGAATTGAGTTTCCAACATTCATTTTTATAGCGTTGCGTCAGGTTCAAAAACTTTTTCTTTTCCAACCTCTGACAATTTGTTATTAAATTTATATTTTGTTGTTACAGAATTAGGCTCAACCTTGCCGGCGTTAGCAAAACTCACCGGCATGAAGGTGTTGTGTCCCCCGTGTTAGAGGAACACGGGCCCCGCAAGCTAGGGGGCCCCCACCAATCCGGAAACTTTCAACCATTTATCTCCTTTGTACTGTCTCTAAATCTTATGAAATGGTTCGAAATAAAAAAAATTATGAATAAGACACTGAGGCAGTGAATTTTACCTGTACCTTCTGATAAAAGGAGTAAGCCGAAAACCCTATTTACGAGTGGCCCTTAAAATTTTAGATCGACCGAAGAATACCTCAAGTTCTGCGTATGATTTTGAAAATTTGAAAAACCTTGCTTATGGACCAACAATTTATGTTTATTTCCTTTGGTTCATTTTTTGGCAGCGAATCACACATAATCCGTACACTTTTTAAAACTTTTAGATAAATGAGAAAAATGAAATTATGTGTACAGGTAAAAAAAATTCTGAATAACTTAGGTTTTATTTTGAAAGATTAATGCGTATAGCTTTGAACATTTCAAAATATGGCGCGAAGAAATCTGGAAGACTTGAGGAAGTTTTCGATTTTTTTTTCAATTTATAAAAAAATATAAGGAAAACTTAGAACTACTTCATGAGATGTTTGAAAAATTTCAAAATTTTTCAAAAGATTCAAAATCATTTTACATTTTAACAATTGTTTATTTGTGAAAATTGATTTTCAAAGAATGTTTGTGAAGTTATCAAATCATTCCAAAAGATTTCAAAAATTATCAAAACAGAATCTGGGAGATTCAGAAAATTTTGTTTTAATTTTCAGAGTTTCTTTAACATTTTAGGAAATATTTGAAACATTTTAAAAGATAAAACTTTAAATATAATTAGAAATTTAAAAACATTTCAGAAATCTTAGAACATAATGTACATTTTTGAAGATTTAAAAATAAAGTTTCATAAAGATTTTTGAGGGTTTCACAATAAAAAGAATGTCCTAATATTCCCAGGAATCTTTACAGTTCTTCCCTATTTTAAAACCTGTATTTTAAGGAAACATTTAGAAAGATTTTAAGACGTTAGAAAAATTTCAAAAATTGTAGAAAACTTATCTGGCTGATTTTAGGACAATTTTAACAATGATTCCAGGCAATTTAAAAGATATTTAGAAATTTCAGAAGTTTTATAGAGATTCAAAATATTCTAAAACTGAATATAATCAAAACAGACACAAATTTTTTCGAAAATTTGGCAAAAGCCTTGAAAAAAATTCTTACCAAATTTTCTAGATTATTTTTTGCCTCATCAGAAATCTTTTTTAGATGCAAATGTAACTATTTTTTTGTTAAATTGAAAATTTACCTGCTTTAGTAGAAATTTCATCTTTCTTGGATAAAAATGCATCTGTTTGGTTGAAAAATCGTATTTTGGTGTTGAAAAGTCAACTGAAATCTTTTTTGGATGAAAATTCAAGTTTTTTTAAAAATTTTTCTTTCTGATTTTAAAATTCACCTGCTTCTGTAGAAATTGCATCTTTCTTGGATAAAAATACAACTTTTTGGTAGAGCTTAACAATTTTGATGAAAAGTCATCTTTTTGTTCGAAAACTCGTCTTTCTGGATTGAAAATTCAATTTTTTGTTGTTAAAAATTTTTGTTGTTCAAAAATTCATATCTTGAACTAACGGATGGAAGGAAATGAAAAATGCCTGGCCAAAGTTAAAACTAATATCTGAATATTATTCTCTGCGAAAAGAGTTGAAAGCTGTCGGTGTCATTTCTAATATAAAGGAAGGAACTGAGAGAAATTGAATTTCCTAAAGGGTAACGTAGAACCATGGGACACTATTGTGAATTATTGGAAAGATACTTTTAAGTGCAGAATTCAAATGCTACAAGCATCACTCTGGTAAAGATAATTTTCTCTTAATCAAATATTTTCAGCTTTTGAATATATCATTTGACCTTAAGTAAATGAAATACATTTCGAATTTTTTGTTCTCAAGCTTGAAGTGGATTTTGATACACTATATCCAGATCACAAACTGAAGATTTACGCTAATTGGGATGATTTTACTGCTAAAGTTTTTGGCGTTGTACAGGCTGAAGAAGTCAAAACTGCTGCTCTAGAGGATAGTCTTAACTTTACAATATATAATATAACTTTAAGATTTTGAAAAATTATATTTTTTACAATATTATATTTTAGTTTTACATCTTTTTTGATTTCAATAATAGGGTGACAGATGTCTTTTACGCTTCATCTATACGCTTTATTAGAAAATTACTTGCGATTGGACGTATTTGACCTACTGGAATATCTTTGGTATCCGGTGCGTTCAACCATGTAACACTGCCGCTATTCATGTTTATTTTCACCCGTCTATCACGACCCAAATATATTCCAGCAAGAAGCTTAGAACTCTCCAATATTGCAAATACGTCACCATAGTAATTTGCTACAACAATTTGTTCTTGGGTCGGCACAGGCTCAAAGACATCCTTTCCTATTCTCAATTTAAGTGATTTATCGTTTGGAAAAGTGTATCTTCGTAGTTCGAATACCCGGCTCGGATTTCTTCGGGAAATAAGCCGAATGAATTTAAGATGTTCAAGTCCATATCCATGTGCGTCAGGAGAAGGAAGCATGGTTGGTGGAACCATGCACCTGGTAGAACGAGGAGGAGACCTTGAAGGAGAAGATCTGGTAGGAGGAGAAGACCTTGAAGGAGAATACCTGGTAGGAGGAGAAGACCTTGAAGGAGAAGACCTGGTAGGAGGAGGAGACCTTGAAGGAGAAGACCTGGTAAGAAGAGGAGGCATTGAAGGAGAAGACCTGACTGGAGAAGACGGTGTGGCAGGATCCAACCCGGCAGCAGGAAACTCGGCAGGATGGAACACTTCAGGAAGAAGCTCAGAAGGAGAAAACCATGTATTATCATCATGCTCGACAGGAGAATGCCCGGCATAATGAAGCCCAGTAGAACCAAACTCGGCACTAGGAGACCTGGATCTGGACCTTTCAGGAAAATGATATCTGCCAGGAGAATAAGAAGTACCGGTACGAGGAACATCAGAAGTAGGGGCGCCATTACGTGAACCTTCGGACTGTAAACTTAACTCTGCAAGAAGAAACAGAGGATTACATTTTCCCAAAGTACATGAAGCAAAATATCAAGATCTCTAATTATAACATTTTTTGGCAACTTAGAACCTGCAGATCAATAATTCGAAAGAGAATTATCAGAAAAATCTACATTTATTCAAACAGATTCGGTAAGATTCATTTAATTATACATTAAATTATATTATATTAATTTAATTGAACCTTGTATTAGGGTGCGCCCCCCCCCCAAAAAAAGGCGCAGCTTCTCAAATAAAGGTAAGTTCAGATGTGGTACTTCTGCTGACTAAGGTTATACAAAATTCTTGATAGCACCTAGTTCATTCTATTTGAATAAAATTTGTTTCCATTTAACAGCGATTAGCTGTACATCGATGGTAAAATATATGTCGGCATACTTCGCTATATGATGATAAAGTGAAGGCCAATGTTTCAATGGGATGCCCACAGGGATGAGTTCTTGCATTAACCCACTGGACCTGGCGATCCTGGTGGCAGGGAAGCATTAGGGCACCTGAATGCAACTCACGCAATCAGCGCTCAACATAGTGGAGCAATGGTGCAAGGACCGTTGTTTGTCCGTTAACCCGGACAAGACGGAACTCATGCATTTTACCAGAAGGAGGAATCTTTCTGACCTTAGAAATATTAAGTTCTACGGTAGGGAAATAGAATTTTCGGAATCAGCGAAGTATTTAGGAGTAATATTCGATCATAAATTAACCAGGAAACGCTTGTTCAGGAGCCGGAGAAGAGTTGAGCTTTGATTATAAAAGAATAGCTGTCGAATATTGGAGATCTGGAAACAAAAAGAATTACAGTCTTGAAACTGTTAAACAAAAATTTAGATTATTGAAATCCGTGATACAATTAAAGCGGTGGGCGAATCAGCTTAATAAAGGCGGAACATATAAAGAAAAATAAGGGAAAATTTCGGAATTTGTGCTGAAAACTTTTAAGACTGCTACTGATTCGGGTTTCATTGTTCACGATATGGATATACGAAAATGGGCATTAGAAGCCAAGAGAAACTTGAACTTCGATGATGTTCGATTTAAAGCAACAGACACCTGGTTGTATAAATTTAAAAAATCTCATGGAATCGGGAGTAGAAAAATTAACAAATTTATAACAAGAAAAACTATAGAACATAAGGAATCTGTAAATAAAGATTCAAAAAAGTTTGTAGCTGACGGAGAATCGCAGATTATAAAAATTGGGACTGAAAATACATATAATGCCGATCCAAGTGGATTTCAGATTGAAATTCATTCAGGACGTACATTGACAGAAGAAGAAAGTAAGACAGTTGAATGTGTAGTTCAATCAGTTCCAGCTCATGTATAATAGGTACAGTTATACTTATAATTATTCCATCCACATCTATTTCGCCTTAACTATTATTTTATTACTTTTGTGTAGATCACTTCAAGACATGGTTAGAAGAAGTATTTTTCCCTAATGTTGGACAAAATAGTATATTATTGCTGGATTCTTGCAGTGGGCATTGTTCAAAAGCTGTGGATGAAGCAACACCTGTGAATAAAAATATAATGGTCTCCAAAATACCAGCAGGAACAACTGGAAACATACAGCCGCTGAACGTATTTGGATTTCGCGTCTGCAGAAAAATTTCATTAGACATTTTTCGGATAGCGTAATTTTATTGAACAGTAATTTAAACTTGCATTTAAGGAACAATGTAATCAAATTACAAGCTTTAACGCACAACCAGTTATCTTCGACTCGATACGTAAACCTTTTCAAATATGGGTGGCATAAAAGTGGTTACATTGATAAAAAACCCGACCACTTTGATAGTCCAGTTACATTTGGTTTTGAGGAATCTTGAACAAATTGCGAAATATCCGGATGTATGAATGTAGGTATTATCAAATGTTCATGGTGCAAGAAAACGTTATGTTTGAAACATTTTTTTGAAGATTATCATTTTTGTACTACATATCATCCATAATCAATTGTATATCATTTGAAACTAATGACCACAACATTTTTATTAGCACATTCTTGAAAGTGATTGTTGGCATATTTAATTATAAACTTCGTTTTTCATTATACTGAAATAAATGTTTAAAAATTAAATAGAGAAGAAGTACTATTACACATAATTACCGAATGAAACATAATTGACAGTTATTTGATTTCAATTATGTGTCTGTTTAAAGCTGACAATCGAAAAATTTTCTAGGGGTGACTTTGAGGGGTTGTTTTCACCCCTTTGATGTATCGAGTGGCAGATGAGAACAATACATAACACAAATTTTTTGCATATCAATTTAAATATTTATTGCAAATAATAATGAGCATGCCATAAAATTAGAAAATGAAACTAACCTGAGGGTAGTTTACACTCTAAGAAAGGCGAATTCCACTCTTTTGCACTTCGATTAGAATACATTAGAAATACATCAACATCAGTTTCCTTTTAACTTTATAACAGTATAGTTTTTTCGTAGATTTAATAAAAGTGTCAATTTTTATAATGAAAAATTTGAAAAAAATATTAGTTTTTGCTCCTTTAAAAATAGGGGTAGCATCCCTTAATGGTCACAATGCACTGCAAATATTCAAAATTTAAAGGGTTGTTTTCACCCCTGAGAAATGTTTTTCCGCAGATAAACAAACACACGTGTCACTTAGTTTTTGATGTCCGCTTGTAGCCCGTTTTATCAACAAGGGGAACCTACACCCTTCGAAATTTTGTTTCGACTCATAATACTTCTCCCAATTATAGATAATTACGAAACTTGCAATATACTTCACTAATAGGATGCACTTTTATGCTAATTTTTTTGTAAATTTCCAAAAATAAGTGAGTTAGTGTGCAAAATGTATAGTAACTTTTAGAGAAATTTAAGTGGCTTCTTTAAGTAACGTAACTGCAACGAGTTTACGTTTTTTGGCTGTTTAACGTATCTGTAACGAGTAACTTCAAAAAGAGAATTACTAACCCCTGACAGCTTGGTCGTCTAGTCGGCTTGATTGTCTCGAAGATGGTTGTTCACACCGGCGAATGGGCAACTTCTCGCGCCTATGAACTCTAGGTGTGTCTCCCTGCAAACTTAATTCTGCAAGAACAAATAGAAATGGATGAGTATTTAATTTCAAGTACTAATACTGCGAAAAAATTGCTACAGAAGTTGCAGTTTCATTTACTCAAGCTTATGTATTCTGACCTTGCAGATTTTGCAATGCCCAAAATCAATCTTGAACATAAAATAAATGGCTCTCTATTTAGGGACCACACGATGCTGCACGGCTCGGTTCGTGTGTATTTTCATAACTTAATTTAGGCGGATTCGTTTTGACTTTCATTTTATGTATCTCTCCCGCGGAATCAACATTATCGATGAACGACAAGGGACATCGAGAATTGTAGAACTTTAGAACATTTAATTCTGACTGCGACTTCAAGATAAGCGGAGGCAGGATTCAAATAATCGTGCCATCGCCCACCATCTTCCACTGCCGCCAACCTGACATCTATAATCTCTCTAGATCAATCAAAGCGAAGATGTCAAGAACCGAAATTGCTCCAGACGAGCTTCGAGGTCCTACAAACTCCTTTACCTAGCGTAGAAGTCTACAACGATCCTGGATATGAGAAAATTTCATTATCGACATCTTCTATACGTAAGGTAGATCTATAGCTCAGTTGCCCATCTTTGGAAGGCGTACTGTGCGCTCTTCCACCAACCAATCCGGAATAGGCTCTTCCAACTGTAGATATGAGGTTAAAATGTGGGTCAGATGCTGGGGGGTTGACAGGAACTTCTTCTTCTAGCAGGTCTTGATACCATCTGGTTCCGGAGCGCAATAGTTCTTCATACCTCTTACTCCTATTTTCACCTCCTCGGTATTGATAGGTGGGCATTCTTCCTCAGGTGTGATGGGGGCATTGCACAGATCCTTGAAGCTATTTATGTTCTTTAAGACTTCTTTTAGTGGATGCTGGACTTCGTAGGCTTCTCTCCAAAATTCTTCGAACTCCTCCGGTTGGGGCGGATGGTCGACAGTCACTGGAGGATATTGAAAGAGTCGAGATGGGTCAGAGAAGAACTGTTGGTATTCTCTGACCCACCTCTCCCTCCACTCTAGACCTCTCCCAGTGTCAGATAGTACCCGTGTTCTGTCAACAATATGATTCCTGATGGTCAGCAGCTTTAACTTGTTAAGTGTATGATGCAGTGAAAGTCCTGCCAGATGTAATGTAGTCAATCACACACTAAATGCGGGACGCGTACTGCCTTGCCCAGCTCACCTTTGTGCGAAGTTGATGCATTCGTCTTTTGGTCACAGTTCGGATTCTTCGGAAAAATCTCCACGAAGCTCGCCATACACTTCAGCCAGATCTGGCTCCTGAAGCATCGCCCTGCCTCTATAGGATGCCTGCCCGCGGTTGGTCTCAGTTTCGGCTATCTTTCTCTGTTCCTGGGTTTTTCTGGCTTACATAGCTCCTTTTTTGGAGTTATACGGCATGGTTTCGCAAGATGTTTTCGCGAAAAGTGCGAGAGCTCTGGGTGTTTCTCGCGCCATATAGCATGCAGTCGTGCCATACTGTTATCGTAGCACTCTAGCAGGTTGTCATTGAGTCGATCCGTCCACCCGAAAGTATTGAAATTCCGCCAGTCCATCGCATTAACTCCGTCTTGAATGGCTCCTCCAACTCTGGAGTTGTCTGCATTGTTGTCCGACCCATTGTCAGGATCCCTGCGCTTTCGATTGTTTTAAACCGCACTTACTACAACTATGTTTGGTGTTATCATTGTTATTCCCATGTGTAGGTAGGGAAAGGGTTCGTTCATTCTTGTAGAGCACCGCATGCAAGGATGAGGCTGCATCCTCTGAGAGGTCGACCGATATCCCAGAGTCACCGTTCGAGACACCTCATCAAGGTGTCATTCAGCTGTCGGCGCTGCTGTTACGCCTCCGCTTGGGGGTTTATTCCTTCGAGACCACCACTGGACAATTGTCCGCGACTCCTCTCTAATCATCCAGTTAACTGTTCAGATTTACAAAATTCAAGATGGCGGATGCAAAATGGTAGACAAAATTTTGAAAAATCAAGCGATTTCCACCAAATTTGGTATACAAGGGTTTTCAGGGTCGTTGACTCCGAATACGAGTTTGGATTTAATATTCAAGATGGCAGATCCAAGATGGCTTTTAATTTTTGTAAATTTTGTCCATCATCTTGGATACGCTATCTTGAATGTCATGTGTGTCTCTTAGTGTACATAAAATATAATAATAAACATTAAAATATGAAGTTAAGTACAAATATTTTTCATATGGGAACAAATTTAAATAAAAGATTAAATTTCACTTTGACCCTCAGCTTTTTCTATTAAACAACTGAACAATTCTCTTTTCAAAAATTCGTGAAATGTTAAAGACATCGTGGGACAAAATTCGCAAGCCTTAGAGAGTGGATATAAGTAGAAAAAGTATAAGTATGGTCACCCTAATTGAACTTACCAACAAAATCGATATAAACCGAAAATGTAGAAATTAGAATGTATCTGGCGATCTTCATTTTTTCTCTTATTACAACAACATTTTGTTAATGTCGACTGAGAAGTTTGGAATTGATTTACTGATATATATACCTTCATCATATTAATATCGAGACGTGAAAAAAATCACGTGTTAGTCAAGATCTACAGCTGAGATAAAATATCATTATGATTTTGGTGTCAGTAAACATTTCTGTGCTTATCGTTACATTATATTTGTTTAAAATATAGATCGCATGTACTTATGATGGTATAGCTTGAAATTACCAAAGACATGATTTTGTAACAAATTTGATTCATCTCTGACCAAACAATGAATTTTTAACGAAGGAGTTTAACTTTCAACGAATTAGTTGAGCTTTCAATAAAAAAGATAAACTTTCACGGAAAAATCCTAGTTATCTGCAATCAACAAAAATTTCAACCAATTAAATGAATTTTTTATCTGAAACTGTCTAGTTTTCGACCAAGTATGGAATAGTTTAATTTTCAGTCAAAAAAATTGCTTTCCACACCAAAAAGACGAATTTTTTATCAAAAGGATTACTTTTTAACAAAATTGTTGAATTTTCTACAATGGAGAATAATTTTTACCAAATAGTTGACTTTTCAAACAAAAACCTGATTTTTCAACAAAAAATATCATTTTCCTACTACAAAGGACGCACAGAAAAAAGAGAAGATAAACTTTACATCGATTTCCGACGAAAGTTTCGCTGCAACGAAAATTAACCATGTCGACCTGTGGTAAATCAGGTTCAATTCCCCCGGGTTTTTGTCAACAAAAATTTAAAAATTTTAAAACTGAATTTGGAGATGCTATTAAATAGTATAACGGACGTCCCCGAACTCTTTTTTGAGGGATTATAACAAAAAAAATGTATTTTGCTAAATACAAATTTTTTGTATGTGCACCATTTTGAGGTTAGGAACGGTTTTCAGCACTCTGTCATTCCGATAATGGAGGTCTCTGTTATACCGATGCCGCCACTACACATAACCTCAAAATACACACACATGAATAAAATTTAGCAAAATTAAATTTTTTCAAATTATTCTACAAAAAAAGAGTTCGGGGACGTCCGTTAGCATGCTCGCTATCATTTCCCAATTTTTTAAGGCAAAATCTTTATTATTGTAGGGAAAAAGCCGGGGGAACCTAACACTGCTGAAATCGATAATTTTCTAAGTCTTCCCGATTTTTCATTTCAAGAAAGCTATTTAGTTAAATAATAAAATTATTACACATTTTTTATGGATTTTTATAATGTAATTGGATATTTTTCAGAAAATAAAGAATAATATCCAAATACACTCATGGTAAAAAAGCATTTTTTTCTGAGTTTTGAAAAAAATTAAGTTTTGTCCCAATGCAATTGGTAACTACTGCGTGAATCTTGAACAACAATTATTGAAAAAATATATTTTTAGATGAAAATTTTTGGACGACTGAAAAATTCTAGAAAATAAAATTCATGACTCTTTCAAATTCCCGATTGAGGAATTTCCCGAATAATAAAATTTTTGAATATGTAATAAACTTCCCTAAATGGAAAATTCCCGAATAAAGAATTTCCGAACAGCTTATGATATTACCAAAAAAGGAAATTCCCGACAGTTCATAATATTACTGAATTTGAAAATTCCTGATAGAAAATTGCCGAATTATAAGATATCCGAACTGGAAAATTCCTGAATCATAAAACTCCCGAAACAATGGAAAAATGGTTTTCAATCAATATTATTTATTAAGAATATAATCATCAAATATTTGTATAAAAAAAAATATTTTTTTCTGATCAAAGTTTCTAAAATAATTATTGTTTGACTTCAAAATAAAAATTATTGAAAAAAATATGTTTTTGGATGAAAATTTGTGTACGATTGAAAATCCTAAAAAATAAAATTTCTGAATAATATAATTCCCAAATAATGAAATTCCTAAATAAAAAAATCGCAAGCAGTTTATGATCTTACCGAAATGGAAAATTCCCGACAGTTTATAATATTACCGAATTTTAAAATTCCTGCTAGAAAATTGCCAAATTATAAAATATACGAACTGGAAAATTCTTGTATTATAAAACTCCCGAAACAATAAAAAAATTGTTTTTCAATCAATATTATTTATTGCTTAAAAATACAATAATCAAATATTTTTCTTCTTCAAAGTTTCTAAAATTATTTTATGAATTTAAAATAACACTATTTGAACACAATTTTCATCCAGGAATATATTTTTTTCAATTATCGTTATTTCAAAGTTAACCAATGATTTTAGAAACTTTAAACACAAAAAAAAAAAATTTTCTTGATCAAAATGTTTAATTATTATATTTGTTTAAATTCGGAAATCTTCTAGTTCGGATATTTTATAATGTGGCAATTTTCTGTCGGGAAGTTTTAAATTCGGTAATATTATGAACTATTGGGAATTATACATTTCGGTGATATCATAAACTGTTCGGGAATTTCATTATTCGGAAATTTTATTGATCAGAAATTTTATTACATATTCGAAAATTTTATTATCCGGGAATTTCCCTATTCGGGAATTTGAAAGAGTCGGGAATTTTATTTTCTGGGATTTTTCAGTCCTTCAAATTTTTTTTTCAAATATTGTTACAGTTGACAACTAAGTTATGTAACAAATGTGAACGTTATCCATTGTGCAAAATTTTGATGAAATTTTCAAGCTCAATTCGATACTTGGGCATTTTGTGAGCTTGGGACCCTAAAAAGTGTTCTCAAAGGCTGACTCGACTGGACCAATCCTTCAAAAGTTACAACATTCAGGTAACCGCACAGACAGACTTCATTACACTCTCATAAGTGAGAATGTAACAATTATTGAAATTTCACTAAAAAAATCTGCAATGCAAAAAATCCCAATAAGCAAAAATTTATCAGTATAATCAGCATAATCTAGTTTGTGAAGGTTGCCAAGAATCTCCAAGTTTTCCTTTTTAATACATTCGCCGTTTTTCTGCAATTTCTTTAGTTGAAAGAATTCAAAAGTTTAGACATCTTTTAAAATTTCTTGGCAAACTTTAAATTCACAGACAATGTTTGATTGTGCTGATAACGCTTTACTTGTCTTATAATTTTTTCCATCGTAGATGTTCCGACTATACTATACTTATCAGATGAATTACATATTCCTTGAGCTTGCCCTTGTGAGATATTTGCATTTCGTAACTACATGGATATGTTTTGCTAGGTATCTTAGAGAAAAAATAAACCTAACTTTATTCAAAGATATCTGATTTTAAAGAAATTTTGCAACAAGAAAAAAAATGTATGTCTCTTTTAACGAAGATTCAGTTTTAAGCTTTAGTTTTTATTTTAAATGCATTCAGCTTTGGTAGCTGAGTTGTATAAAGCTGCAACTAATATGGTTGAAGCCTCTTCTAATATTTTTCATTAGATTACAAAATTTGCAAAGATTTTTAAGTTTTTAGTATAGTTATAGATTACAAGAAATTTTAAAGTGCTTTACAATATTTGCATAGAACTTCAAAAGATTTCACCGCGTTTTCAGATTTTCAACTATCGAGTTAAGAGCCCTCACTATATGCCCTTCCGAGAATTGTTGCCGCGGCGGTTGCTGGCTGAGAGTGGAGCCCCTCGGGTTCGAGAGGGGGTTGCTCAACCATGCCTAACCACCAGCAGTGTGGTGACAAAGGAGCAGTGCGCGGTTACTCACACGTGTCTGATGCGCAATAGTAGCGAATGGTTCACAATTGGTGTTACATATGCCAATTCTATAGGACGTAACATTTCAATTCGCGCCAAAGAAATCGCAATTCTAGGAATTTCAGGACTGTTGAAAGTAATGCTCATCATTCGCTTTTCCATTATACAATTTTTTCACATTCATAATCGTCAAAGCATGCAAAATCATGTATAGTGTCGTTTGCGGAAACCTTGAAATTTTTGGTAAAAATTAAGATAATATATTATTATACTTACCAGTAGAATAAAGGATAAGCGCCAATTTTAGGATTAAAGTAGAAATCATCTTCATTTTTTCTAACTAAGGAAAAACTTATCACTGTTTTGATGAAGAATTTGGTTAACACTGAAACTAAAGATTAGACTTTCTTTTATTGTCGGGCTGCCTCAATTTCATCATTTCACCACGCATCGCCAGACTTTCTTCCTACAATCGCCGTACCACACACTTCAGTCGCACTCCTAACAATGACATCCACAAACAAGGCTGATGCGGCCTCTTTATTTTTATTATTTTATATTTGTGTCACCCAAATTGCCTTATCTATGCGTTCGTTTATCTTATTATGAAATTCTATTCGCGCTTCCGGTTTCTGTAAATTTTCAATCTTGATTCGTGTTTGTTTCGTTTGTTTGGTTCTCTTTCTTCTCCATCCCCGCTCTAAGTTTATTTTGGAGACTAGAAGGTAATGGTCAGTATTGCATTGAGAACCCCTCATGACTCTTGTATCTTTTACTAGTTCTCTCAGTCTTTCATCCGCAATAACGAAGTCAATAATACTGTGGCTATTTTCTTTATGCCAGTTGTACATGTGGATCATTTTATGTCGAAACCAAGTATTTTCAATAAATAGGCCCTTTTCCAAGCATAAGCTAACTAATTTTTCCCCGTTATAATTTTTGTTGGATCCCCAAATTTACCTAGCACCCTTTCTGTAGCCGTATCCTGACCTTTGACGCCGACCCATCCATTCATATATCCTAGGAGAATTATTCTTTAACCTCGATCGCAAGTACTTATTGTATCATTTAAAGTGACCCAGAAGGCGTCTTTGACTTCTCTCGGATGGCTATCAACTGGGGTGTAGCACGCTATGATAAATAATCTTCTGATTCCTACCTTCATTCTAAGCCACAGCAATCTGGGCGATAAGTGGCAACCGCCTACGAGTTAACAATTTCATATACAGCTTAGATGAATTAGGAAGAATGAGCCTAGAGAGCTATACATTTTCCCCACATGTCCGAAAATTTTTGGATGCCACGCCAAAACAACTGTTGCTCTTTTGAGGTAAACCAGTCATCGAGCCATTTTCGTACATTTTGGTAAGTAGCTGTTCAGCCAGTTCGCTGTCCAGCAAGTGCGTGGCCCATCGATACAAATAAGTAGTAATCGGACGGGGCCTAAATAGTTAAAGTTAATAAAAGATCCAAAAAATTAATGCAGTCCCTAGAATCGTGCGACCTAGCGCTCTGCATTGGTCGTACATTTTCTGATCGATTGCGCAAATCTTGTTAACGTATCAATGTCTTTAAAATGAATAACGTGGGAGCTGACATCTTTTATACTGCTTTGTCAGATTCACCGCTTATATGAAATAATGATTCTAACGCTGATTTTTTTATAATAAATTAATTTCCTCAATAACACATTCTGCCAGCAAGTCAAATATGCTTGTACGGCGGGGCGCTTCCAGTACTTCTGGCCCTTATAATCAGAAAAATGTCGTTGCGCCAAACTAAATGATCTTGGTGTAAGTAGAAAAATTATTAGAATGAGTGAGCAGCAATGGCATCTGCAATCTCACCTGTAATAGCCAACATCTTTGTGAAATATCTAGAAACTAAAATCTCTAACCAATCCAAACTTAAATCGGAATTTTGGTACCGTTACTTTGAAAATACTTCTTTTATCTGGAGACATGAACTAGATGAGCTACACAAGTTTTCCGATTTCGTCAATCGATTACACCCCCATTTCCAGTTCACCATGGAAATTGAACAAAATAGCAAATTGCCTTTCTTGGACCTACTAGTTTACGAACATCTGATAACACATTAGGACATGAGGTTTACAGAAAACCCACACATACAACCAGATACCTACGTGCCTCCTTCCACCACCACCCATCTCAAAAGCATTTGGTCATCAACTCCTTCGTATGTAGAGCTGTCTCCATAACAGATGAAGATAAATTACAAAAGGAATAACAAAACTTCTAGACAACCCTAAGAACAAAAAGGCACCTCTCAGTGATCCGGGAGTATATAAAATCCCTTGCTCTTGTGGCAAAGTCTATATTGGAGAAAACAGGAGAGCCGTGAGCCAACGTGTAGAGGAACATGAGAGTGAAGTCAGGCTTAAACATTTCACGCAATCAGCACATCAATAGTGTAAGTCTTGTGTAACAAATTAGTGGCAGCTACTTCCAGATAAAATAATAACTTATTCTCCAATAAAAAATAATAATCAGAGTTACGTTATCAGATTCTAATTATCGCAGAGGGTTGTAATAAGGCTCAATATTATTCTACAAAATTAAATGACAAAATCGGTTCACTTTCACATTCACATTATTGATTGTTTTGATAGTTTATACAGATACCGCTATTTGTTCTATAACATACAGGCATACAAGGACATGGACCGGAAAATCTCTATGAAAGTTTATTGTTAAATAAGTCAGTGTTTGTCCCGAGGATTAAATTTACGATATCGAGTAAGATAGTGACTAGCGGCCGTGGCTACGTGGAGTACATACGTGGAGTACATTCCTTTCCTCGCTGAATTAGTATCATCTACTGCCATTTACTCTCATCCACTCGATTATTGAAAAATGAGGTTCACCGTCCGTGCTCTATTCCTTGCTTTTGCCGTTTTCGTGGATTCTATTGGTAAATATATAATAATATAACATCTTTACTTCTCCCTCCTCTACATTACGACCCCTAACATTCTTCACATCCCTCACTTCTCATACTTTCTACCTCTTCACGTTTCTGACTTCTCCTTCCTCTACTTCCGCTACTCTCACATCCAACAATTACACTCGCTTCTCCAACTTCCCAGCCCCTCACATCCAACTCTTCCATACTATTTCCACACAAATGAGAAATTTAATCAGAAATTTAACCAGTGAATTTAATCAGATAATTTCTTCGAAAGTTGTCGTGTTGACAGAGAACGACGACAGACAGAAACCGAAGTAAAAACCATTACTTCTCAATCAGTTAGTCCAAAAAAGTCGAATCTTGATGAATTTGGCGACACTCAATTTTTGCATAAAATCAACGCCTTCCATTTGAGATGAGAATGTCTTAATTATAACGATCATAATAAAAAATGTCAAATGATATTATTATCGCCGAGAAACATTCTTGACACAAACAACGTCGTTATTTCACATATATGTGAGGTAACGGCTACTTATGTATATATTTGTACTCTGATGATGCAATGAAAGATTCCTCAGATACAGTTGTTAACCAAATTATTCACTGAAACATTAATCAGTAAAAACAGAGTGAAGAGCTATTTGCCAAAGAATTTGATACATTAAAAACTGTTTATTTTATGGAGGTTTTCCTACAGCAGAAGATCGTTTATTGTCATCAAGGTGAATGAAGCGTTCATGCACTCGTCTTCTACAAAAGTGTGTGTTTAGTTAACAAGAAAAATGTACGGTGGGGAGTCATTATACTTGAGAATTATTTTCCATAATCCGATTGAATCATCAGAAAGGTGCTTTCTTAAAAAAAAAGTTGAATTGAGCCAAAGCTATTAGACATAAATGTGCTGAAAAAAAATTTTCTATTTTTTTTTGCAGAATGCAGTTCACAGACCGACGGGAACACTAATAGTGAACGTAATCCTGGTCCTTCTTCTTCTTCTTCTGCTGCTGAACAACAACATTTCCCTGTCCGGACTTCTCCAGTGGAGGCTCCTATTCGTGCCAGGTCCATTTCTCCACCTGGCGAGCCTCATTTAGAAGGAGTACTTGGATGTACAATAGAACAACTTGGATATGTTCGACTTACTCCTCGCACAAATGGAAATCTGCAATTCGAGTTCCGGAGATTTGTTATTCCTGATGGTATGCCAATTAAATTACGAGAAGAACTGAATAAATATGTACCCATGCCAACTCGAGAATATATTGTATTATCAACATCCAATGATGAAGTTTTTGCAATATTGGATTATAGCAGGACTCTTCGTGGAATTTATAGGACAGATAGAAATCATTCGCGAGTAAAAATAAATATGATAAGCGGCGCAGTTGATAATTTGACTCCAGATGAAAAAATGGTTTGTCCAGTTGGCAAAAGTCAAGCAATCTTCTCAAGAAGTTTTATTAAAGCTTCTGCAAATCAAGATTCACTACAGCCTGTATGGAATCTCAATATCGAACATAATCCTAGTTCTTCTTCTACCAGACGTCAATCACGTGCCCGTACTTCTTCTAAAGAGCCTTCTCTTCCTAACAGGTCCACCTCTCCGCGGGGTAGGCCTCCTTCAGACGAAGTACTTGGATATACAATGGAAAAACTTGGATATGTTCGGCTCATTCCCCCGACAAATCGGAACCGGCAATTCGAATTTCGAAGATATATTTTTCCTGCTGGTAAACCAATTAAATTGCGAGCAGAACTGAATAGATATATGCCCGTGCCAACCCGAGAACATATTGTTTTATCAACATCCAATGGTGACGTTTTTGCAATACTGGAGTATACTGGGGCTCTTCGTGGAATATATAAGGCAGATGGAAATCATTCAAGAATAAAAATAAACATGATAAGCGGCGCAATTGAAAATATGACCGACATTGAAATGGCGGAATGTAATTTAGGCAAAAGAAAACGTTCAAACTGTACAGGTTGGTTTCAAGAAGTTGTTTCAAATGAAGATACTCTACAGTATGTGTATCAATAATTCAATAGAAAAAAGATAAACTGAGATATAATATTCTTTGGGATCTGTAGTCGGATCAAAAGTGAATAAAAAGATTCGAAGACGAATGTATTATGGTTATCAAGGCTTATTTTTTTTATCTTTCACTAATCCCCACATTGTAATTCAATTTTTTTTCTTTGAATATTCAAAATTCAGAAAGTTACACGATTTTGAGTTTTCAGAAGCGAGTTTCGTGAAGACACCATATTGCCCAAACTGATAACAGAATTTCCATTATTTTTTTAGCTGCAGCGTATAATTTATAGGGATATTAATTTTTTAGTGTGGTCGCCTAGCCTCATTATCCACGAACAACTGCAGACACAGTGGGGCGAAATCAAATAACATAGTTAACGATCACAGTTAGGACGCAATTACTCATTGATTTTAGATTCTGTTTTCATAAAAAAAATTTGTTATTAAATTTACAACTGATATGTGCAAGCGTACCATTAATTCAATTTGAAAATATCTCAACTAAAAATGTGGTAATTACATTACAAATACAGAGCATTATAGTTCCTAAGACTGCTTGCTTTCTGTGTTCCCAAAAAATGGAAAAAAAGAGTTAATTTTACAAAATGTTTATAAATTTACCTGCATTCTGCTCGAAAAGTGCCCCAAAAATTTGGAAATTATGTAAAGAATTTTAATTTGTTTGAACAATATTTATTCGCTGCGATGAAAAAATTATTTTCGGAACCAAGAATATACATTTAATTGAATCCTTTTCCTTATCATCAAGAAAATATTCTTTAACCGTAGTAATTTTTATTTAAACCAAACACATATCTTTTGTTGATATAAAGAAATGAATTCTTTGGCTATAGTTTCTCGATTCAAAATCTGATTAGACGTTCAAAGAAATATTCAGTTGATTCAATGGGTTCGATTCTTTGAATTGATTCGCACGCATTTGCATCAATCCATTCAACAATACTTGTTGTTGCAGGCAAGAGCCCTACGTGCACCGAATCTCATATAAACTTCAATCGATTTTTCTGGAATGTAAGTAGAGTAGGGGTGATGGAGTATAAAAGGAGCATCAGGTTTCAGTGGCTTCAGTCTATCGTCGAACACAGTGCAAAGTTAGACATTTGTTCAAAGTTCTAATGAAAATAAAAAAAGAAATGTCTTTGAAAAAAAGACCTCAAAATGATCAACTCAGTTGGCCGTATGGATGCGATCATACTTACGAAACCACTGTCTCACCTGACCCTTAAGAAGAAGTATACCGTTTCCAGGTTTCGTAAGGTTCGAACAGAGTATGGTTCCAGGATTGTGGTTAAGCTGAAAAACCAGTTTGCCGCATTCCTACCTAGCAAATTCATGACAATTTTCGAGGATGCTATGTGTGAGGATACGTTTGAGAAGATGGTGGAAGCAACCAACAATGAAAAACTCTATTTCTGCTACTTCGGAAAAATTGTTTAGAAAGATCAGTTTCGAAATTTCAATATGCAGCTAGTCCGTCATCACTTGGATGTGGCATAAGAACTGATACACTACATGTGCTACTCATAAAAATTCATGACAAACAATAATTGATCTTCAGAATCAGATTATTCTAATACGCAATGTTCGGATCAAATGAAAAATTCGTAACATTCATAAAAGCGTTGCATGTAATTTTGATTTAATTTCTGGATCAAATTGATCAACCAGAATTTCCTCTGGGCGCATATGTAGTATCCACATGCTCTACTTTAAAGTTATCGTTGATTCTGTTTTTGTTTCCTAATGGAACGTCTTTTGCTTCATCTGTTGTGATTTCCCTAAAAAAAGGTTCGAATGTGTTAAATATTGCTCGATGTCCGGCTAGACCAGAAGGTATATATAGTCCACGTAAAAACGTATGAGAACTACTTTCTCGTTTTTCCACTAATGCCAAGGCGTTACCATTAATAACTTCTGATAACACAATTAGCGTTCCGACTGGCTCGACGTTGATATGACCGTTTTTATCCCTCAAATAAACTCCTGAACCGGGAAGAAAAATATGTAATTTCATTTCAAGCACCCGGTCCCGATTTTTGATGGGGAAAAATCGCCAATTGGGAAGATCTTCAATTTTAATTGAAAGTACTGCAGAATAAGGAGGCTTTAGATCAGAAGACGTGGGCCTGGCATGAGGAGACGTAGACCTGATACGATGAGATGGGTCGGCAGCAGCATACATGGCATGAGCAGGAGACCTACGAGGACCAAAAGAGATTGCAGGAGGAGAAGACATGCCAGAAGAAGACGTGAGCCTGGGAGGAGACGTCGGCCTGATATTTAGAGATGACTCGGCAGGAACAGAAAATGAGGGCACTTTTTTAAAGACGGTGCTGATTGCATGATTCTTTCCACATGGAATGTCATTCTCTTCATCTTCCGTCAGTTTCCTAACAAAGGGCTTGAATGTGTTGATGAGAGCTCGATGTCCGCTTGGACCAGGAGGTATAAATAGTCCACGTAAAACCGTATTACCACTTTTCGGTTTTTCCACTAATGCCAAGGCGTTACCAGTCTTAACTTCTGATAACACAATTAAAAACCCGGTTGGCTCGACGTCGATATGATTCGTTCGATTTCTCAAATAAATTCCTGAACCAGGAAGAAAAGTATGTAATTTCATTTCAAGTACCCGGCCCTCATTATGAATGGGCAAAAATCTCCATTTGTGAAGATCCTCAATTTTAATTGAAAGTACTGTAGAATAAGGAGGCTGGACAGAAGAAGACGTGGGCCTGGCAGGAGGAGACGTGGGCCTGACATGATGAGATGGCTCCTCAGCAGCAGGAAGATGCTCCATGCCAAAAGTAGGAGGATTCGCCATGCCATGAGGAGAATACATGACAGGAGACTGCTCCCTGCCAGAGGAAGAACCATAAGTGAAACCAGGAAGCAAGTGACCATTAGGATATCTCTCTAATTGTGAACTGAACTCTGGAACAAGAAACAGAAGATTACATTTTTTTAAAGTACACAATCGTACCGTAAACAGGGGCTGAACGGCGCACTATGAACGGTTTTGTTGAATTTTGTCTCAAAATCGGTAAATGATGAATTTAAAAAGATGATAAATCGGCGACCGAAAATCCCCAGTGCACGATTCATCGTTAAAATGGTTTTAATTTTCGAAATTAGGGATAAATTAATTTCTTATGACGCTTTGCTATGATACTACCAATTCTGACAATAATTAATAATTATTTGAACAATTTTGATAATCAACAAAAGACCGAATCCATTTCAAATCAGGCAGGGTTCTAGACTTGAAATCGCCGAATCTCTCGGAGGCGAAATATGTTGTTTTTAGAGGAAACTAGGTGATGCGTATTTTTCCGCTTGGCAAACAAAAAATTTCTAAGAAATTATACGTATTTGAATTTTGTGCTTTGTTTTTCAAAAAACCCTAATTTTTTTTCAATTCTGTAACTTTTGACTCATTTGAGATATTTATTATTTTCTTTTCGATTAAAATACCGTTTATTGTGTTCTTTTGTTATCCGCAGCAAATTTCAAAGGGGTTAAAAATTTACAAAAAAGAAATTAAAAGTCGATTTTATCAAAAAACCCAGCTTTGAATTTTTTTCAATTTTTTGTTTGTTTGAACAGGCTTCAATAATCAAAGAAATAATTTGAGTACAGAGAAACTTTTTGGGAAGAATACCGACTTCTCTACACAGCCCAATAATTTCGGGTACGAAACAGAAATCTTAGAAACCTTTTGCAATTTTTGAAATCTTGATGTCATTTTGGAATCTGAAAGCTTTGAGAATTTTCGAAATTTTTGAAACCTTCGAAGTTTTGGAAATCGTTCTGAAATGTTTGTAAATTTATTTGAAATCTCCTTAGATCATTTTAAAACTTTAAAATCTTTTGGAATCCTTGAAATCCTAGTGAAATTTTGAAATCTTTGAAATCCTTTTGAAATCTTGGAAATCCTCTGAAATGTTTGAAAACTTTCGGAATCTTTGAAATCTTTCTGAAATCTTTACAATCTTCTGAAAGCCCTGTGAATTTCTGAATATCTTTGAAATCTTCTGAAAACTTTGACCATAACTTTTTGATCAACATTTTACCAAAAAAAGGATAATTTTTAAGAAAATACATGAGTTTCACACCAAATATTTAAGTTTTTAATGGAATTTTCAACCCAATAGTTGAATTTCTATCAAAGAGGTGAATTAGTCACCGAAAAGATTAATATTCTACTAGAGAAGACAAAGTTTCAACAAAATACAGAATTTTTCAAACAAATGGTTAACATTTAAACAAAAGAAGATCGAAAATCTTGAAAATTTAGTCAAGTAAGCGCTGAGTGCCTACAAAAAAAGGGTTTCGTAGCCAATCAATACGTTAATTAAGTCTTAATAGAATTTAAAACAAATTGAAAAAAAAATTTCTAATAAATTTGTAACCAAAATTGTAAATTTGGCAACGTGAGGCCGAGCGTTGTCATGCTGTAGAATCACGTTTTCGTGCCTCTGCTCGTATTGTGGCCGTTTTTCGCGCAGTGCTCTCAACTAATGCTCTCAATGGGTCTACGCGTCTGAAGGGGTATTAGTAGCAGGAAAATTAAATCAGTACGCGGATAACTTTTGAAAGACTAATCAGATTAGGTTGCGATTTTACACACAGTTTAAGGGATCAAAAAGAAAGATCAAATTCGTTAACCAGCATTTTTTGACCAACGGTTCTGGCTTTAGACATAAAAAAAGTAATAAAAAATTCCAGTTTGCAGCGAAACTATGCAAGATACAAAAAGAGATCAATTGACTTGAATCGAGAGATAAATATATTATCAAGCGAGAACAGCGAAATCTAAAATATGCGCGAAAACTTTTTATTAAAAATACTGAATTCTCTGTCAAAAATTTGTCAATCAAATAAATTTTTAAAATTTACAGTAAGTTTTTTTTTTAAAGGGGTTTCCGAGTTCACTTTAAAAACAGGGAACGCTACAACATTTTTGTTTGATGAAAAAAGATGCGCAATTAAGTTTTCTATAAGAATATGTAATTCTTAAAGCAAAATTCGAAACTTGTTTCAAAGGTCGCCAGGAGCCAACGCCGTTCAGCGAGGAAAATTTATTGGCGGTTAAAAAATGAGATTTGGATTTTTTTCTGAATCCCAGCGATTTTTTGGTATTTCAAAAAAATTATAATATACTAACCTGAATCTGGTGTTCCATTAGCCCGTCTTCCACGCTGTTGCCTCCTTGGTGTTTGAACTTCAAATGACTGATTATCACTTCCATCTGTGAGATATAATATAGGGATTTCTATGAATGCATTTTTTCAACGAACCCCAGAAATTTGCTACTGGTCCAAATAAAGAGAGGCCAAATGTGATTCTTTCTATGAATTTCCGTAAATTACCATAAATGCCTATAAATTTCCAAAAATTGCAATACATTTCTAAAATCTTTGATGGGTTTTTTACGATTAAAACAAAAACTACGCGTCCTGTCGAAAAATTATTGATGACAAATTTGTAGCTATTTTTGGATGAGCAACTTTTATCAATTCATTTTTTTCATAGTTTGTGTTTTCCAAAAATTAATTTTTTTTTAATGTTGTTTTTTACGAATAAAACAAGAACCACGCATCCTATCAAAAAATAATTAATAAGAAATTTGTAGCTCTTTTTTGGGTGAAAAACTTTTGTCTCATTTTTTTTTTGTAGCTTGTTCGTTTGTCCAACAATTTTCAAACAAAAAGGTGAATTAGTCACCAATAAGATTATTTTTCAACCAAAAAAGACAAAGTTTCTACAAAATACAGAAATCTGCAAACAAATAATTAAATTTTCTATCAAAGAATATAAATGATCAAATAAACATGGAATTGTTAAATTTTTAGTTAAACAAATAATTAAAATGTTAAGCAAATATTTCAATTTGGAACAAAAAAAAAATGCAACTAAAAGGATGAATCATCAACCAAAAAGATGAACTTTTAACAAATTAGTTCCACTTTCAACTAAGTAGTTGAATATTGAACCAAAGAAGTTTTTTCAGTTGCTATTCACAATTAGCGAAAATCTTGAATATTCAATCTAATACTCATCTTGAAAAATATGGAAAACTAAATTGTAAAGTTGTAAAGTGAAATCTGTCATATCACAGGATCAATGGTGAAAGATTTTATAT
>CAKNXH010062492.1:0-31666 GCA_932178445.1 Andricus quercusramuli
TAAATCACTTCAATATCTTCATCAAAACTGAAGATAGTGCAGTTGTATATTTATGTAAAAAAAACGAACAATTTGTTATATTCTGCAATTTTTTCAACGGCAATTTGTTTAGAAATGTTTAAGGTACCATCATGAATTTTCTCAGATTTTTCTTATTATTTTTTCAATAAAAAACTATGTTCCAAAGTTCACTGTCTTTAAAAACTGCCAAATTTCCCTACTTTTTAACAGATTTTCGGGTCTGTAAGCTATAAGAATTTTTTTGGCATATTCGTTCCAGGCTCATTAACGTACAACATTTTGACCTTTAAAGTGATCCTTCATTCATTGAGCTACCATTTTTTCTTCACTTACTTTTTTAACGTCAAAGCCAGAGGACTCGAATTTTCTCGCCGATAGTAGTCGTAGTGTTCCATCCTTGAAATCCCGAGTTATCGAACCGTTGCACATCATTCTGATTACCAACTTCAAATCAAATGATCCACTTTTGCGGGTTCAAACTTAATTTTTACACTGCTTCATTTATATCTGCCGAGTGGCCGTTGTTCTACTTTTTATTCAAATTTCATGAAAGACATAATATTTCAAAACTGAAGCAAGGAAGTCACAACCCAATCTGACCGTCTATAGATCACACTCAAGCCTGAACCTGGTCCTGGAAACTAATTTTTTTGCTTCTAAAAGTGTTTCTACAGATTTACCTAGTTCCGACTCTCACTTCAGGAAGAATCACAACTCCAAAAAACTAACAGGAATTGTTTCAGAATAGTCGATTAAAAAAAAAAACATAAATTTTCAACAAGTTGTTGAATTTTCAAGTAAAGGATAACTTTCCAACCAAACACTTGAATTTCTAATTGAGAAAGAAAAAATGTTAACAAAAAATGAACTATTTAAATCTTCAGTTAAAAAATATATAATTTTCAAAACAAAAAAAAGCGAATTTCCAACAAAATACACCAATTTTGACCAAAAATCAAATAGTTGAAAAAAAATTAACATTGTACAAAAATATTTGGGTTTTCAACCAAAGAGATATATTTCTAGGTGAAATGATGAACCTCTAGCTGGAATTTTGAAATGTTAAGCGAAGAAAATTATTTCCCACCTATAAAACAAATTTTCAACAAAATAGTTAAATTTTCGTTTAAAAATATGAATTTTCTACCAAGAATGTTAATTTTTCCCTCAAAAGTTGAATTTTCAATCAAGGATTTTAATTTTCTACCAAGATCCAGTCAAGGGGAAAAAAATTCATCCAAATTTTTGAATTTATAACTTGCAAATATGAATTTTCAACAATAATGCTAATTTCTAACCAAATGGTTGAATTTTAAACCCACAAAAGTTGAAATCCGAAATAAAAATATTAAAGTAGACTTTTCAACCCAGAAATAATTAACTTTCAATCTAGAATATTGATTTTCTACCAAAAAAGACAAATTTTTAGCAAAATACATGCATTTTTAACCAGAGTTGGATTGTCAACTAAAAAAGATCAATTTTCAACCAAATAGTTGAATTTCTAACTAAAAATATAAATTTCAACCTAAAAATGTAATAGACAAATTTTCCACCAAAAAGATGAATTTTCAAACAATACCATTAATTTTCTACCAAACAAGATGAATTTCAAACCAAGAATATTAATTTTCTACCAAAAATATGCATTTTCAATAAACTACAGAATTTTCAATCAGAAAGTTTAATTTTTAACTAAGTAGTTAAGTTACCACATAATTGTTGAATTTCTAACTAAAAAAGATCAATTTGGAACCAAGACAGGTAAATTCTCAACAAAACTATAATAGTAGATATTTCAAGCAAAATAATTAACTTTCAAAGAAAAATACTTTTTTTCGGCCCAAAAATATTAAATTTCTACTAAAAGAGATGAATTTTCAATCCATAAAGATGAATTCTCTAACAAAAATATAATAATAAAATTCTCAACCAAAGAGATGAATTTTCAACTTGTATGATAAACCTTTAAATGGAATATCGAAATTTTCAGTTCAAAAATTTAATTTGTAACCAAAAAACAAATTTTCAATAAAAAAGTTAAATTTTCAACCAAAGAGATAAAATTGTAACCGAAAAGATTAATTTTCTAGTAAAAACTGTGAATTTTTAACAAAATAAATGAATTTTCAACCAAACAGTTGAATTTTTAACTAAAAAGGATCAATTTTCAACTAAATAGTTGAATTTTAACTGAAAAGATAAATTTTAAATCAAAAATGGAATAGTTAACTTTTCTGTTTAAGAAAGTTAATCAATAACAACAACAAAAACGAATTTTCAACCAAATATTTACATTTTTAACAAAAAAAATTAATTTTCAACAAAGGAATTAAACTTTTAACTCTGAAGTTGAATTTTCAACCCAAAAAATTCAATATTCAACTGAAAGAGATGAATTTAAAAACAAAACAGATGAATTCTTGACAAAAATATAATAGCAGATTCTTCAACCAAAAATAATCAACTTTCAATTTCAAAAAATTATGTAAGATAGATGAGGGGAGGGGCTTGCGGATTTATTATATTTATTTCCCCTAAAGTATTACTTACTTACATGCAATCATGAAAGAAATTGCTATCAACTATCATAGACAAGAAAGCTACAAATAATTTTGTTTGATGAATCAAAGGAACTAGTGACAGAATAGGGGAAGCAATTTTATTTCTTAAAAATGATACTCGTTTCCAAAATTGCTTTAAAAAAAAACTAAAAAAAAAACAGTCACTTTTTCCCATTACTCAGATTGTACTGGTATCCACCTCGTACTGGTTTTCCCTAAACATTTTATAAGTTTTTTCTAAGATTATATCTCGAAGTAGGCTTAAAAATAATTATGGTATGATAATAACAATAATAATAATAATAATTATTATTATTATGCTATATTTATATAATTTCAAGTAATTTTTTTGTTACTTGGCTTTTTATTTGCTTTTTCAGAAAAGATAACTTAGAGAATAAAATAAATTCAAATTCCAATCGAAGATGAAATCGGAAGAATGCAATGCTTCGAAAGAGACTCAGGATTTTTGATCAATATTTATTGAAGGAAATACGAAAATAAACCTGTGCCATATTTTTCATTCAAATTTCGTGAATTTGATTTTGATACCAGTGCTGGCAGAAAAGTCTGAAACAAGTGTCACAAGTTATTCGTTTGGATATCATGATTGAATTTAGCAGGTGCATGTAAAACTTTTAGGATACAAATTCGATCAAAATTGAACAATTTAAATTCAAGGATTTTATATTGAATAATTTTATATTTTGAGTGTTTTCACTCGAGAAAATATCTATTCAAGGTAAAGCTTCCGAAATTCACACTCATTAAAATTTCTGCCTTTTACGAAATATGTGTCAGAAGATTTATAAGGTTGAATTTTTCATAAATTTAAGAAGTTCTTCAGAAAATTCAGTTATAAAATTAGGAATTTTTATTAGAAAAATACTGCCTTTTCTGATGCTTGTCTCTGAAAAATTTTAGGTTTTAAGTAAGACTTATGCAGTTAACTACTGCTTCACGTTGAATTCAATTATTCTGGTAAAATCTAATTTTGGAATTTTTAGGAAATAACGGAATGTAGAAAACATGTTCATATAGAAGTTTAAATATATAGAAAAATGCTACGAAACACACAAAATACCCTTTTGCTCGTAGCTTGTATGATTAACGAAAAAAAAAATTCTAGCCTCAAGGAAAGGTGCAGCCAACATGAAACTAATAGCATGCCTTCTTTATTAATAGAAAATTTTTAAATATATAGAAAAAATAAAAAGGTGTGGCTTTTCTGAAAATATTTTTTCCATAGTTTCAAAATTTGATGCAAAGAAGATTTTCTGGCAAGCCTCACCTTTATTTTTTCTATCTCGCTATCATTGTTGTCAACAATCTGCTTCGTTTTTCATTACTTGCAGTTGCTTCATACCTTAAATTTGCAAACTAAATCAAAGGAAAATCAAAGACATTATAGAAAATCTTATGCAAATTTAAAGAATATTCTTACTTTTTAAATACTTCAAATCACCGCAAATTGGTTATTTCGAATAAAATTAATCATTATATTTCAAAGAATATTTACGAAATTTGATCAATGATAGGATACACTAGCGTTTTTACCATAAGTTGGTTATTTCAAACAAAAAGTATTTGAATTCAAAAACTAAAGTTACAATTTTGAACAAATTTATGTTATGTTAGGATTTTCCGCCGGAAATTGTTAGTTTTATCAAAAATGCAATGGTTTTATTGTATATCAAAATATTATATAATAATTTTGAAGCTGGACATATCAATTTTGGATACTTGTGTGAAAATATTAATTTTATATTTTATTTTTACAACTTCTTGAAACAAAAAATAACATAATCGCTCGCGGAGCGTGCTTGTTTTTTTTACTTAAAGTAAAATTGGTCTAAATTTATAAGGTCGTTATTTAAATTTCAGTTTCATGATTTATTTCTTCAATAATTTCGTAACTTAAAAATTTCTAGGAATTATTCCAAAAGCCTACGATTAAAATCTAAGCTATTTCAAAGAAATAATACTTTAATATCTAAATGCCCTATCTCCCTAAAATATGAGTAAAATTACCAAAAATATGATCAAATTGAGAATCAACTGAAGGATGGTAGTACAGAACTAGATAACCAACAAAATGGGAATTTTTCGAAAGAACGAAAAAATCTTACTTAAAATCGAAATCACTTTTCAAAGATGAAACAAATGTTAACTGCAGAGCAAAAATGTTGTTAAATTGACTGAGCATTGCGATAAAAATTTTAATTTTTAAAATAAAATCAATCTTTAGAGGTACTAAATTTTCGAATACGGGCAAATAAAGTTTGATATAAAAAGTTTTTGAATTCCAAGAAAATAGATTGAGAATTTGGAGATTAAAATTTCATGGGTTTTCAAAATCAGCTTTATATAGCGATCAAATGACGAATTTTGAATCTGCTACAAAAATAAAAACTTCCTATTGAGATATGGGGATGCTAAATCAGAATAAAATACTTCTATCAAGAGAAAATGTCAAGAATTATCAATACTAAAACTTTAAACAAAATTATACTCCGTTAAAATTGTACCCAAATTGTAACTCAAATCTTCAATAATTTTTTTTCTGAGTTTTGTATCATAAAATGAAAATTTGAAAGTATGATTCTACCTAATTGTGTATTTAATTTTTTCTAAATGTTTTATGAAATGGACCGATTTTCTATAGAAATGCTGGTTATCTAATTCTGTACAGCAAATTCTTCAACTATTCGCAAAAAAAATCATATGAAATACGTGTTTTCAACACTGGATGAATTTTTTTATCCGAATGCAAATTTTTCTCTCCGTTCAATTCTTGAGGTCACAGACTGAATAAAGCGGGGTGTTTTAGAAGCAATAGAGTTCTAATAGACCTTCACGATACAAACCCTCCTCTGTACTTACGATTCCAAGTGAAACGCTCCGCATAGTAAACGCGATCGTCTACCTCTAAGCCTATGTGCAAGTACTTAGGTGTTGCAAGCGTGAATCGCGTACTAACCAAACCTTCTTCCAACGACGAACAAACAAAATTTCAAGCAATATTCCATTTTGTAGACTCTTCAAATTTTCTTCAAAACTCAAATATTGTAATTGAATAAGACTTCACCTGATTGAAGTTTAAGTTGAATAGTTTTTGACAAATTGGTTGAATTTTTGAGCCAAAAAGACGAATTTTTAGAAGACAGTTAATTTTCATCTCGAAAAATTTAATTTTCGAGAATAATGTTCATTTTCAGCCAAAAAGATGATTTTTCTACCACAAAAGATGAATTTTCAATTCAAAAGGACGAATTTTCAAAAAAAATTGTTAAAATTCCGATAAACAAAGATGACATTTTAATAGAATGGTTGAATTTTTCACCAAATACAAGAATTTGTAACCCAATGGTTGAATGCTCAACTAAAAAGTATAAGTTTTCGAACGAAAATGAAATAGTTAATTTTACAGTTCAAAAAATTACGTTTCAACAAAAAAAAGTACTATCAACCAGTTGAATTCAAGGAAAAAAATAAGACTTTTAACACAATAGTTGAATCCAAAATAAAATATGCATGCATTTGAAACAAAGAAGATTAATTTTCTATCAAAAAACGAATTTCCAACGAATTACATGCATTTTCAAGCAAATAGTTAAATTTTCAACTAAAAAATAATTTCTTAACCAAAAATATGGAAGTTGAATTAAATTTTGACAAAATTAAGTTTCAACAGAAAAAAAACGAATTATGAACCAGTTGAATTCAGCGAAAAAGACGGATTTTTAACAAAATAGTTGAATTCTCAACCAAATATGGATGAATTCTCAACCAAGAAGATTAATTTTTTTTACCAAAATACGAATTTTCAACAAAACACGTGAATATTCAACCAAATAGTTAATTTTTCGACTAAAAAAGATTATTTTTTAACGAAAAATGGAATCGTTTAATTTTTTGGTTGAAAAACTGATTTATGACAAAAGAAAGCGAATTTTCAACCATTTGATTTCAATTAAGAAAGACGAAATTTTAACCAAATAGATATATCCTTAACCAAAATGATGAATTTTCAACAAACAAGATTAATTTTCTACCCAATTAGACGGACTGTCAACAAAATATATGAATTTTCTACCAAATAGTTAAATTTTTGACTTATAAAAAATAAATTTTCAACCAAAAATGGAACAATTACATTTTCAAATGTATAGTTCAATTTATAACCGTAATAGTGAATTTTTCTTACAAAATAGATGAATTTTCAACCAAAAAGTTAGGTTTTAACAATAATTGAAGTTTCAACAAAATACTTCAATGTTCTGCCAAACAGTTGAATTCTTAAGCTAAAAACACACATTTTTTACAGAACAGTTCAGAATTAAAAAGATCAATTTTCAGATTAAAATATGAATTTACAACGAAAACTGGTTTAGTTACATTTTCAGACAAGAAAATCAAATCTCAACTAATCAGGTGAATTTTTAACTACAATTATGAATATTTAAAGAACATGAATTTGCGAAAAAATGTGTAATAATGAACCATATATTTGAATATTGAACCAGAAAGTTGATTTTTCAACCAAGAAGACTAATTTAAAAAAAACGAATTATCAGCGAAATAGATTAATTTACAACCAGGTATTCGAATTTTTACTAATATGAATTTTTACCCGAATAGTTGAATTCTTAACTAACATAAGAAAGGTAAATATGCAACCAAATATGAAACAGTTAAATTTGTAGTTAAAAAATCAATTTTCAACCTAAAATTAAATGAATTTTCAACAAAATTGTTAAATTGTCAACGAAAGAGATGAATCTTCAACCAAAAAGATGAATTTTCATTGAAGTAGTTCCACTTTCAATAATTTTCAACAGAACAATTAAATGTTTAAATAAATAGTATAAATTTCAAGAGAACCATATAAATTACAAACCAAAAGTTTAATGGCAGACTTTTCAACTAGAAAAAAAATGTTAACCAAGAATAGTTGGATTTTCTTATCGGGCTCTATTAATTTAGTTCAAATTCAAGTGAAAAACATAAAAAAAAGTGCAATTTTTTGAAAACAGGAAACAGAGTTTTTGAAAAAAGGGAAGAAGTGGGAACATCTTCCGCAAACTTTTCTGAAATTTATCATCAGGAAACATATCCCCCCCCCCACTCAAATTGATAACCAATTTAATGCCGGTCCCTAATCTGTTAAATTATTCTGCCATCTAAGTTAATATTTTAATAATATTAATGTTTTTGAATGAATAAAAAAAATTGTAAAGTAATTTAAAAGTATTCTAATATTAATATCAAATAATTTGAAGCTATTTTTCATTATTAGATTGATGGTTATATAGAGGGGGGGGGGTAGAAATATCACAAATTGTCACAAGAGGGAGAGATGAGTAAAAAATCACTGGAAATAGCTTCACAAAAAATGCGGACGCTCTCTTATGAAAATTATTTGTGTTAAAATAAAAAATTTGTAATTATTCCATTAAAATTTTTTTGAAAAAAGTATGTCAGAACGACACAAAACCTTTTTTCCTCTTTACATTAGTCACAATGAGTGCTAAAATAATAGCAAACGAGATATGGAAGTAGGCCCTTATTAAAATTTAAATGTTTGAAAATTTTATGACAAATATTTATTGATATTTATATTTTATTTGATTTATTTATTTACATTCATTATATATTTTATTTTATTAATTGAATGCAATATGAAACACTTCAAATTCCTAAAATTTTTAATCAAAATATATTGCATTTTGAAACGAAACAGTTGAATTTTCATCCGACACTGAAAAAAAAGTTGGTTGGGACAACTAATAAAGTAGTAGGGCCAACTACTTTAGTTTGTAATATATGCCGCTGCTATTTATCTGGTTGGGGCTACTACTTTTATTCGCTTGGTTGGTAGTACTTGTGCTTACTACTTTACTTGTTACCGCGACAACTTTTGATGGTACATACCATTTTCAGGTAGTTGTACTTACTACTTCAATTAGTAAGTCTTTCTATCAAATTAGTTAGTCTCACAAATAAACAAGTTGATCAAACTGCTTGAATTAATAATCCTCATTATTACAATTAGTAAGTTTTACGATTTGAAATAGTAGTCCTTACTATTAAAATAAGTAAGTTTTACTATTTAAATCAGAGGTCATTACTATATTGAAACTAGAAAGTTTTACTATTGAAACTACTGAAAGGTGGTAATTCTCAATATTGAAATTATGGCAGATTTTACTATAAAATCTCATCAGTGGGTACAGAAGGTCCTGATAAGACGTCATGTCAAAATAGACCCAGATGCCCATTGAAATATTAGTGAAAGCTACTGTAATTTTATTATTGAAATGTACAGACTTGCAGTAGTAAGAAGCAGTAATTTTGAGAGTAATAAAATAATTATAAATCTATGAAGTAATGAAGTGTCATTTTGTATATTAAATAATGAATACACTGTAAAAAAAGGTGAGTTGTGACAAAAGCTCTTCATTAGTAGAGATGGTATTAGCTGCGACAACTACTTCGATGGTAAAAGTAACTAACCAGTTTAGTGCGGCACCAAGTCGCCGTTAGGAATCCTACGTAGATTATATTAGTAACGATAGTAATTCTAGTCACAATAAATAAAGTAAAACTACCTGAAAATGGTATGTACCATCAAAAGTTGTCGTGATAACGAGGAAAGTAGTAAGGACAACTACTACCAGTCTGGCGAATAAAAGTAGTAGCCTCAACCAGTTAACTAGCAGCGGCATATATATCAAACTAAACTAATTGGTCCTGCTACTTTATGAGTTGTCCCAATCAAATATATTTTCAGTGTATTCAACAACAGTTCCACTCACAAACTAAAAATCTTTAAAATGCAATAACTAAAACTGTAACAATCAAATTTTCAACAATCCATTTTCGCCTATTAAGAAATTTAGATCGTTACGATAGTCTTCATGGTCTTTACTGTTGAACAATTTTCAGTAAGGTTAGGGTGAGAACGTAAATTTGAATATTTTATTTGTTGTGACTAGAATTATTATCGTCACTAATATAACCTACGTAGGATTACTAACGGCGACTTGTTGCCGCACTAAATTAGTTAGTTACTTTTACCATCGAAGTAGTTGTCGCAGATAATACCATCTCTACTAATAAAGAGCTTCTTCTTACAACTCAAAGACTAATTTTTAACATTAAAACATTTTCAACCAAGAAAGATTGATTTTCAACCAATCAGTTGCATTTAGTACCAAATGGTTGAAATTTCAAGCCAAATAGACGAATTTTTAACAAAAAATATGACTTTTTAACGTCATAAAGAGATGGAATGACTAAAGAATGAGAGATTAAATATATATTTCAACATGTTCTACCAAGGAATAACATAGCACTCACATTTAATGATAAATAATATGAATTTTTTCAAAGTATTTTTTTCCATTTTTGTTGACCATTTTGAATATTATCATTCTTTTCAAGACAACGACTAACTTCATTCAATACATCAAAAATTGTCGCAGGACATGATGATAATAAATTATTGAGAAGGAATTCTTTTTCCAAGAGTTACTTCCTTAATATCAATTTGTTTGAACTGTAAATTTGCTAGACGATGACATTGCGAAAATTTACGGTTTCTGTAGCTTGGTAAAATTGATGAATTTCGGATTTTATTCACATTTCCAACCATTTTCCACATAATCACATTGTGAAATTCAAGTCAATATTTATTTGTTATAGGGGAAACTACCCTAAAGTAGATCATGATTTACAGTAGCTAATATCAATTAACTAATTAACTGGAAAACTGGCAAGAGATGCTGATTATTTTTGTTAGTACCACATTTCGGCAAGTACGCTGTATTGTACCATGTAGTTTCTTTGAAATATTATAGTTGATTAATGTGTGAGAGCAAGACATTAATTTTTAAACTGAAAAAAATCGCCTTGTCTTTATTCATACCTTTTAAATATGAATGATACATTTTTGTGACATGTGTATTCATTAGAATTAAAGTTTAAAGTTTATTGAACAATGTATATTGACACAAAGCGTTTGTTCTTCATTATTTATAAATATTTAAGAACTTTTTATATGTCATTACATTTTTTAACAGTAGATAACTAACAGTAGGTAATCGAGAATTTTCGAAAAATTTCCCGGTCAAAATTGGCATCTCTGCGATGGTCTCGCAGTTGTTTCAATTTAGAGTTTGTGCTCTTTTGTTTATTTTAATTTCAAGTTTTTAAATTACAGTTTTCAATAATAATTGATTAATCAAATAGTGTGAATTTGTCGTTATTATGAAGACCAGAAGTTTCAGTTGTTTTATGGGAATCACTAGGAAGAGATATCATTCTTAGAACTATGGTATGTCGAAATCATGGAGAATAGACATAAGGAGACCAAAGTAGTGTAACCGAAAATGAGCAAATTTTTGTTGTATGATAATGTTTACAATACTTCCCGTTCCCGTGCCAGGCGCTAGTGTCGCACGCGTATTGAGCGGCGGCTGTTTTTGTTTTGTTGATATTGACAGATTCAGAATTATTCACGATTGTAATATGTGATTTACAAAGGTAAATTGCAATTGACATGAAACAAGAGTTGAATAATTTAAATAATTTTATCCACCGCGAAACATCTTTTTTTGAAGTGTGTGTGTGTGTAACTGTAGAGATCCTGCAATGGACGAGATATGTACTTTTGAATTATTGCGCTAACGAATTAATATAACCTTTGCGTTAAAAACATTTAAATAGAGAATAATTAAGGTTTTGATTTCAACGTGAAAGTCAGGATTATTGTATTTGATAAATATTGAATTTTTCATTAGTTTAAAATGAACCAAAGGTTTCCTTTTGAATACATGACTCAACAAATTGTTTAAATGATTTAGGAATGTTGTATTTATGCTTGAGCCTTGAGGTTATATTTACACGGACCATGACGGCGGCCATCTTTACGCTTACCACACTAGCGCCACGCTCGAGAAGATCGAGCATTTCGATGCGTTATTGTACATCGGACAGAAAAATGCTCGTTTTTGGCGAAGTCAATGTACAGGACTTTGGTCTCCTTATGTCTATTCTCCATGGTCGAAATGTAGCGCTCTTCTGTCATCACAAGTTAGGTTAGATGGTATGAGGGTTAAAACTCTTACATATCAATCATACCAACGTCAACGAATGTCAGGAATGAGAAAATGTCCAACGTTTGAGCTTTCATGTTTCGTAAAATAATTATAGTTTCAGCTATTATTATTTACTCAATAAATCATTGATGGATAGAGGTGTCAAAATCATACCTTCGACAATGTCTATTGAAAATGCTTAATACAGCTAACCGACTCACTTCCTGATATTTTTTTACTATGGGAATATAGTCATGGAATATATAAGCTTTATTTGAGCACAAAAATCTTTCTTTCTTTTGGCAAACTGATGCAATTAAACGGTCTTGAATATTTTCTTATCTGCTATAGGGTGGTTTTCTCTCTGGTTTAAATATGGAAAATTACTACATATTTTCATTGAAAAACTCAACGAAATGTGTTCTGGACACGATGACCAACGATAAAATCCAAATCTGAGAACACACGAAATCCCATTCATATCCTGAGATTGAAATTAGTCAACCAAGTATTGTTAACTTTTTTATCTTTAGGAAGGATAAAGGGAAGTCTTATTCCGGAAAAGCGAACATCTATGCTTTAAAAGGCAGCATTGAGGCATTTTAAAATCTTTGCATCTACTTCAGCAGCATTTGATTAAAATGTGACTATAAGATATTGTGCTAAAAAATCTTTATACTCAGAAAAGGATTTAGTTCGACCTGAAAAAAATTGTCTTAGTTCAAGCATAGAGTATGATTATTATACATGCAACAAAATATTTGATTTAACCGAATAAAATTTTTTTGATCTTTCAACCAAATCTTTTGGTAGATAAAGTATTTGGTTGGCTCAACAAAAATACTTTGTTTAGTCCAATCAAATGTATATCATGTATATTCACGGAAACGCTTTTTTTCGTTCAAAAAATTTGTTTCGGAATGTACGTTTAAAACAATATATTATTTAAAATAATAGTGTAATTTTCTCTAGACAAGATTTCCTCGATTTTTTTTATTTCCATCCTTATGCGTTCGAAAAAATACCACACATAAATGAATGTATGTGTTGGTGATTACGGCGTTTCTGTACGAATCAACACAATCGTTGCTTTTATCATTCTTTCAACTTCTTACGCTTTGCTACACGCAGTCTCTTTCGTTTTTAATAAACAGAAACTCAGGACAGTCGAACTAAGACGGTCGTTTCTCAGATCGTTATTGTGTCAATTTCGAGCAAGAAATGTGCAGCCACGCATGTGCATACAAGGTATGATTGTGAATACGTACGCTCGACACATGCTCGCTTTAATTCAAGACCGCTGAATCTAGATAGTGAACCCTACTTCGCAGACTAAGGGGAACATGTTAATATGCCAATGACATCGGAATAAGGACTATCGTTCTTTTCACATCAGTGTCTTTATTCAATTCTATCTTCCCAAAAACATCTCTTATTAACACTTCAAAAACGTCACTAATGTTTCCTCATAGAGGGATGATTGTAATGACCTAAATTTTCAAATATAATTCGTTGACATATTTCGATATAATTCGATCCTAAAAGTTCGAAAATACATTTTTTGTTTATGTCTCTGTGTTTGCGCAACTTTCTGTTCATTATATCTCGAAAAGTAAAAGAGATCGTGAAATTTGGTTGAATTGTAGCTTAGACTAATTTCCAGGTCTGATAGGATTTTGAGCTAAACCGGTCATTTAGAAGTAGTTTTTCTTGCGTTTAAATACATGAAGAAAATTTACTTTGTTTATATGAGAAAAAATTTTTTGATATTCAAAATACGACAATAATATATGTACTGTATTTGTTTGCGTCCTTCAGACGCATCGATTGACCTAGTGTTGAACCTTTGATGACCCACCTGTACCAATTTATGAAATTACAAAGAAATTTTTGTATTCTGTTTATATCAAAAAACGTTGTTCATATTAGGAATAGTACTGTACCTAATATGTTCGTTCGCGTCTTCAAGACGCATCGATTGCCCAAATTAGGAACCTTCCATGACCTACCATAGGCTACCAATATCCTTTTCAAACTTCTAACAAAATTATTTTCCTTGTTCATAAGAGGATTTTTTTTATATTGGGAATATAACAGTACTGCATCCAATGTCATCGTTTGAGTCTTCAAGACGCTTCAGTTGATCTATTAACGAACATTCGATAACCATTCTTAATTAATCAACAGCCATGTACTCAGAAAGTTAAAAAAAAAGTTACGTTGTTTCTATGAAGAAAACTTTGATTTTAATTGAGAATAAAACACTAACGTAATTTAAAAAATTGTTGATTGTAACATAATACATAAATCGACATTTAGTGGGCTCTTCGATTTTATAAAAATAAGATTTTCAGTAAGACAGAAACATAAGCTTGAAAAATATCGAAAGTATCCATTTAATATTGGGAAAAAGCTTCCTCTATGAGGAAGCCAATTCATTTGATACATATGAGGAAGGAAAATGCTCATTGAATAAGCATAAATAAATACATTCATAGTGAATACATCCATATAGTACCTCGCAGCCGTACTATATTTATTATCTTATACTAGAAAAGCTTTTTCCACTTTTTTTTTCTACATCTACAACAACAATGCATAGATAATTCAAACTTCTTAAAAATAATTTTAGGAAACCCGTGCAGAAATTTCGATAGGGCTCTAGTGGGGCTCCGACGAGTTTTCCCTATCTCTAATCAGGCTCTAGTGAGGAAAACTAGTCGGGCCCCCATCTAGAACGTAACGCTATGGCCATAGGGGCCCCATTAGATTTTCTAGTAGGGTTCTAGTGGGGGTCGCCCGCCTACAACCCCATTTAAGAGAAGGGCCCCTACGAGGCCCCTACAAGGCCCCTGTGTTTGATTTAAGTTAGCAGCTAGGAGATTCCATCTTCCTTCTCAGTCTTTGGCGTTGAGAAGAATATTTTTGAATTCCATGAGGAAGACTTTCTCATCGATATTTTAGCCCATTGAATCTTTACGTGTGTTGGAATTAGAAGCTGAAATAATAATAGTTCACTAAAATATGCCAATTGCTGAATTATAATTGATTGATTTTCATTTTTATACGTACCCCGAATTTTATAAAATTTACTTATTTGACATTTTTTGTATTATAATGTAAGAGAATAATATTTTTAGTTTGTGTTATTATTAGATTATATTTACTGTTAAATTATTCGTACAAATACAACATATTCAATTATTATTACATTAGTTACCTTCTACGTGATCGTCGGAGCGAGCAGCTCCGAAAATCATAACCTCACTCTCATCGCATTCTTCTTCGACTTTTTGCATTAAGCGGAACTTTTGACTGCGAAATCGTTTCTGCTCTTGCAGGCGCCTTTTTTCTTCCATCGTGGAGAATAATAATTGTCAAACACAATAAAAAAATTACATGAAGAAATGAAAACACAAAACTTGAAAGCTCTAGCGAAGCACTGAACAGCTGTACTTGACATAACCTCTTTAATTGTAACTGACACATACGTGCCTGATTCCGAACAAAATTTTCAATAATGCCCTAAATTAAGTTTTATGGAAAAAAGCGTTCACATGCACACGAAGAAACACTATTTCTGCTTACTAAGAACGCCAGAACCCTACAGTTAATACTTTAGGTAATAAGAATAAGATTTTAGGAATTTTCTGGTCGGGGCCCCACTAGATACAGATAGATTCGCCATACCTATACGAAGCATGGAATTCTTCACTAGAACCTGATAGGGCCCCCATCAGTTTTTTCTAGTCTAGATATTCTGATAGGGGCCCCTTCAGAACCCAACTTCAAATAGGGAAAGATGGGGAAATTTCTGCACGGGAAGGAACCGTCACTTAATACGTGAAACACTTCGTGTGTATACTTTAAAGACCAATGTTATCGGAATAAAAAAAATGTAGTAGTTGCATTTTCATTCCAAAAGGAGGAATTTTCAAACAAGCGGTTGCATTTTCATCCAAAAAAAAGGACTCTCACGAAACAGCTATATTTTCAACAAAATAATTAAGCCTTCAAGAAAATATTTGCGCTTTTTACCAAATAAATGAAATTTTTAACTAAGGAGATTAATTTTCTACTAAAAGACGAATTTTCAACAAGACACATGCGAAGTTAATTTATTTTATTTTGGATAAATATTTGATTGATTGTTGAATTTCCAACCAGAAAAGTTCAATTTTCCAGAATGAACTTCATTTTCAGCCAAGAGTGATGAATTTTCAATCCCAAAAATGAAATTTCGGAATAAACAGTTGAATTTTGGACTAAAATGATGAATCTACGAAAATAGTTGAATTTCAAACAGATTCATTGAGACTTTACGAAAGAATAGTTTTTTTCTACCAAGTAGGTAAATTTTAAACCCAAAAGATGATATTTTTATCAAAATATGAATTTAAAAGAAAATGCATGCGTTTTTAAACAAATAGTTAAATGTTCAACTAAAAAAAAAAGAAGTTTTCAACAAAAAATGGAATACTTGAATTTTCAGTTTCAAAAATTACTTTTCAACAACAAAAAAACGAATTAACAACCGTTGAATGCAACCGAAAAAGACCAATTTTTAACAAAACCTCAACAAATTCAAGCTAAAAAGTCGAATGTTTTGAAAAACAGTTTAGATTTAAACCGAAAAATAATTTTCAACAAGAAACTTAATTTTCAATCAAAAAAGACAAATTGCGAACTAAATAGTTAAAATTTCAAATAAAAAAGATAAATCTTCAACAAAAGATGAAACAATTAAATTTCAGTTAGAAAATGAATTCTAAGCAACAGCAACAAAAAAAGAAGAATTTTCCAACAGTTGAATTCAATTAAAAAAGGAGAATGTTTCAAAAAATAGTTGAATTTTCAAATAAATAGTTCAATTTTTCCGAAATAGTTACATTTTAAACCAAAAATATGAATTTTCAAAAAAGAAGTTTGCCTTCGGCCAAATATTTTCAATTTCTATCAAATTGTTTAATTTTGATGCCAAAAAGAAGAAATTTCTATGAAACTGTTGAACTTTTAAGTCTAAAATATGAATTTTCAACAAAGACGTTCATTTTCAACTATAAATAGTTGCATTTACAACGTAATAGTTAATATTGTAATGCAAAACGGTTTCAATTTGGAAAAGACGAATGTTTAGTCAGAAAAAATCAATATTCAATTTGAGAAATTTCCGTTTTCAATCAGAAATGGAATAGTTACCAGCTTCAATGGAAAAAATTAATTCTCAATTTAAAAGGAGAGAGTTTTTAGCAAATAATTCAATTTCCAAATGAAGAGATGATTTTTAATTTGAAATTATGAATCTTCCGAAAAAAAATATTTTTGAGGAAAGGATTCAACATTATTCCACGCAGTTGAATTTTCAACCAAAAAGGTTCTTTTTTGACTAAGAAGATTAAGTTTTTACCAAAAAAAAGACGAATTATCAACAATATACATGATCTTTAAACAAAAAATAAATCATCAATAAAGTGGTTCAACTTTCAACCAAGTAGTTGAATTTTTAAACAAAAATTAAAAAGGAATAGTAGTATTTTCAACACAATAATTCATTCTCAATCAAATATATTAATTTTCTATCAAATTGTTGAATTTTCAAGCTAAAATGAAGAAATTTCTGCAAAATAGTTGAATTTTTAAACTGAAAATATAAATGTTCAAGAAAGAAGTTAATTTTCAACCAAATAGTTTAATTTTATAGGACCCAATTGTTGATTTTTTTGGCAAAAAAATTAATTAAAAAAATTTTTAAAAAGTTAATTCATGACCAAATAGTTGAACTGCCAACAAAACATGTAATGGTTATACTTCAACCAAAGAAGATATCAATTTGAAAAAGACGAATTTTCAACCAGAAAAAAAAATTAATTTTCAATTTGAAAAATTTGAATTTTCAATAAAAAGTGGAATAGTTACATTTTTAGTGAGGAAAATTAATTCTCAACAAGAAAAAATCGAACTTTCAGCAAAATAGTTCAATTTTCAACTAAAGAGATGAATTTTCGTATAAAATATTATTCTTATTTTTATTATTCTATTAATATATTATTATTTGACCAAGAATATTAATTTTCTACAAAAAAAGACAAATTATCAATAAAATACATCCATGAACTTGAATTTTCAACTGAAATCAAATTATCACCCTAAAGTGAAAATATATATTTTAGACAGTTTAATAATTATGTTGTTTTCAAAAATCTTATTGTCTAAAATGGTAAATTTGTTGGCAAGAATCCCTTAAAATTACGAAAAAGTAACTGAGTGTCCCCGGTGTTTTTTTTTTTTAGTTTTACTGAATAAAATTTCCGAAAAGCTTTGCGTGAGATTAAGGCAGAAATTACAAATCGTACATATGCTCTTCTGATTTGATTCCGTGACTTTTCATTGATTCCAACTCAGAGAGTGAATAATCGTAGAAATTATATGTTCATGTAATATTTGACGAAGAATAATTTTACATTTTCATTTTTCCACGTAACTATAGCTAAGTTCCAGAAAAATACTATAATTTATGAAATTATTTTACTGTGAATCAGAATTTTCTTGCTTGAAAAACTAAAAAACTGCTATATTTTCCTTAGATTTTTCCATTTCGCTACAATTTTTTGAAGATTATCAATTGAACACTGCAATTTGCAAAAATAAAAATAAAAATTCCTGATCAGTGAAAAAAGTTCCTGGTTTTATGAGTTCACAATAACAAAACAAGTAGAGCTCTTTACAACAAACTATAACAAAGTTACGGAACCCTTATATAACACTTACATTCCTTCACCGTAAGAAACTTTTAATGTCGATCCATATCAGCTTACTCTATTAAAATTCCAAAGCAAATAAAAACTTAGAAAAAGGATTCAAGGAAGTTCCGAAGAAAATGAAATATGCTCTTGACATGTGGGTCATCTTAGGAAAGGTATCGAAGTGTCAGTCACCGATTTTAATGAAACTTTGCTATTTTGTAGAGGGCAATAAAATATGAAAAACGTATATTTAATTTTAGTCTGATGAACATTTCAATGGGGTGCAAACCAACCCTACAGTTCACCCACAAAGACGTTTTTTTCACAATATCTCTGTTTCGATGGAAATTTTTTTTGGAAACCTATTGGAGATTGTTATTGTCGAACGCCGATATTATGTCCAGCATTTTGAGTTCCAGGGGTTGCATCCCTTATTTTCTTGAAGGGTAAAAATTATTTTTTTTCAAATTTTTGTTCCGTAAAAATTGCAAAAACAATCAAATATTTACGAAAATAATTTTATTTCAAATTAAAAAAAAACACCCTTCAAACTCACCCCCAATACAGTTTTTTCACTATATCTCTGATTCTAAGAAAATTTTTTTTTAAAACCAATTGGAGATTGTTTATTATCGAACGCCGATATTATGTACAGCATGCTGACCTCCCAGAGGGTGCTTTTCTTAGTTTAATCGCGGGGTGAGCACCCCTGAAATTCACCCTTCAAAAGTTTTCTCAGAATTCCTCTTTTATTATGCAAATTTTCTCAAAACCCAGTTGGCAATAATTTATTATCGAACGACGATAATTTGATAATAAACTATCGCCAACTATATTTAAAGAAATGCATAATAAAAGATGAATTTTGAAAAAACTTTTGAAGGGTGAATTTCAGGGGTGCTTATCACCTTTAAATTGTTTTTCAGCAGATCAAAAAATATATATAGATATATTTTACATTTTGTATTCTACAATGCAGAAAACTTTCATTGACATCGATTACTGACACTCTGATCGTTGCTACATATGAACACACTATGTAGGGTGTTTTTAACCCCCAAACTGCGATAACCAATATATTTGTATTTATATTAAAATAAAACAATTATTTTTAGTTAACACGTGTAAATACACCCACTTTAGATTCATGTACAAAAAATGTTTCAAAGAAAAGTGAAAAATACTAATGAGGGGTAGTTTACCCTCTTGAAATGTATTTTTGTAAAAAAACTGAAAGAAGTAAACTTTAGAATTTTATTTTCTTATAAATTAAATTATTTTTGTGAATATTTGATTATTTTTACAATTTTTGTGAAGCAAAAATTTCAAAAAAATATTTGTTTCCTTACACAAAATAAGGGATGCAACCTCTGGGGGTCAAAATGATTTACATAATATCGGCTTCCTATAATAAACAATCTCTAATTGGTCTAAAGAAATGTTGCATAGAAACGTTTTCATAATTTTAAAAATTACTGTTACCAGAAAAATCATTCAACATTTTGTAAGTTTATCGGGTTAAGTTATGATATTTGAAAAGATTTCAAGGGATTTTCAGAGAATTTCCAAGTTTTCAAAAGAATATTTAAGAAACTTCAACGGCTTTCACGGGATTTAAAATGATTTAGGTAATTTTGAAGGATTTTAAAGGCTCTCGGTAAGGTATTTTAACGATTTTTTCCGCATCTTAAAAGATTTCATAGAACTTCAAAAATTTCAAAGTGTTTTAAGGAATATCATCAGATTGTGTGTAACTTCATGGGTTTTCAAGGAATTTTATAATATTTCAATGCAATTTCAAAAAATTAATTCAAGAGAATTGAGGGATTTCAAAGAGTTGAAGAGTTTCTCAAATATTTGAAGGTATTTCCAACAATTTGAAAAAAATTTGAAGATTTCAAATAAATTAAAAGACTGCTTTACAAAATTTGAGGGCGATTTAAAAAAAATTGCAAGGATTCAAAAAATGTCAAGGAATTTCCAAGGATTTGCAGGAATTCAAAAAAAATTCATTCGCTTGAAAAGAATTTTGGAAGTGTTGGAAAAATTTTACAGGATCCACAAGATTTTAAGATCTTTTTCAAGATTGTAAGGAATTTTAAAGAGATTTTCAAGGTTTTTTGCAGATTTCCGAAGATTTCAGTAATTTTGATGGATTTCTAAGGAAGTATCAAGAGATTAACATTTTTTTAAGGAATTTCTGAAATATCATCCGATTTCCACAAAAAATAGGGAATTCCGAAGCATTTTGAGAATTTGAAGAGAATTTCAATACTTTAAGGTATTTTCAAATATTCAAAAAAATTTGAAAGATTTGACATTTTTTTAAAGTCTAGATCATGAGACAATTTTTTTGTTTCTAATGTACATTTTTCCATTGTATAGTTTGAAACACCATGAATATTTTTGGAAACGTGCAAAAAAATATTTGGATTCAAAAGACTGATAATGATGAGGAAAAAATTTATTTTTTGGAGTTAATATTTCATTTTTGGTAACATTACATACCGTACCTCTTTTTGAAAATGTACAACAAAATTTTTGAATGAGACACTTAAAAAACTTGTTGACACTGACGGGCTAGCCAGCACCCGTCTAGGGCCAGAAAGGACGGACTAGAAAAACTAGATGATGAGGAAAAAACCAATTTTTTCAGTATACACGAGAATGTGTTACATATCTTCCCATTACATTATCGATTTTTTTTTGTCTATCGATTGATACATGCTGTGTACACGCATTGCCCGCTTCTCCCCTATTGCAAATTTTGACTGTCCAACCAACGAAACTTTCAAGGATAAATATGATTATGCAAGTATGTATATGGTTAAGAAAATGATTAAAGATTAAAGATTAAATAAATTACATGGATTATGAGTTGCGAAAAGTGCAATATTCATCGAGAAATAAATTTCTCCTGAAAAGGGAACACTCTTGAAAGCAGCTGTACGCACAGAGCTGCTGAATGTGCAACAAAGCGAATTGGTAATCGATAGAATTGCATGTGGCTCCCGGCTCAATTACCTCTTATTCTTCCGGCGGGAACCTGAATTTAATTCGTCGTTTCGAGGTAGCAGGTGTTACCGGTACAGAGTTCTGTCTTCAAATTGTAAAGACATCTGTCTCGAACGTACCAGCGAATTTAAGTTTAAACACTATAAGACTGAATCAGTGAATTCACGAAATAAGAAACGACGAACCGCCGCAGAATAAGTGGAACTTCTTTAATTTACCAAATCGAAAATGCAAAAAGTGAGGTTGGAAGCAGTGATTGAAAGTATCGCGTTACCCAGAACGTTACCTTTTCTTTAATAACGGTAACCCTAACGAGTTACAATTTTTGGGTAACTATAATGTAAAGTAACGTACGTTACTGTAAGTTACATTACATTAAATATAACGATATTCACTGAAATCCTAGAGAATTGATTAAAATACCTCAAGAAGTTTCAAAATCCCTTGAAATCATTGAAATCTTCGAAAATCTGATGAAATCTCTTGCAATCTTTTAGAATATCCTAAAAACTTATAGGTCTCATAAAACCATTCCACACCTACCGAAATTCCAGAACATTTTTCAAAATATCATTGAAATTATTATAAGTCCCATAAAATCATTAATATCCTTGCAAAATTCATTTAAATGTTTAGCTATCGTGAAAATCCCTTGGAGATTTCAAAAATACCTTAACATCTTTCAAATTTCTTCGAAATCAATTGAAAATTTCTTGGAATCTATTAAAATACCCTAAAATATTTCGAATTCTTTGAAATCTTTTGAGAATCATGGGAATGTTCACAAAAACCCTAAAATCTTTTAAATCTGTTAGAGTTCCTCAAATTTTTAAAATGTTATAAAAATTGTTTGGTGGTCTCTAAGAGAACTCTAAAATATTTAAAATCATTTGAAATCTTTTGAAATCCCTTGCAACTTTCTAAAGCTTTTGAGAATTCTATGTAATTTTCAAAACACCCTGAAATTTTTTAAATCCTTTGCATCCCTTTCAAATTATTCAAATATTATATCTTCTAAGAGAACCTGAAATATTCCGAATCCCTTCAAATCTTTTGAAATCCCTTGAAACCCTTGATTTGAAAAATAACTTAACATCTCTCAAATTTCTTCGACATCCCTTTTAATTATTGAAATCAATTGAAAATTTCTTGAAATCTATTAAAATACCCTGAAATATTTCGAATTCTTTGAAATCTTTTGAGAATCATTGGAAAGTTTAAAAACCCCCTAAAATCTCTCAAATCTTCTAGAGCTCCTCTAATTTTTGGAATGTTATAAAAATTGTTTGCTATTTTCTAAGAGAACTCTAAAATACTTCGAATCATTTGAAATCTTTTGAAATCCCTTGGAACTTTCTAAAGCTCTTGAGAATTCTATGTAATTTTCAAAACACCCTGAAATTATTAAAATCCTTTGCATTCCTTTCAAATTATTCAAATATTATATCTTCCAAGAAAACCTGAAATATTCCGAACCCCTTCAAATCTTTTGAAATCCCTTGAAACCCTTGATTTTAAAAATAATTTAACATCTCTCAAATTTCTTCGAAATCCCCTTTAATTATTGAAATCAATTGAAAATTTCTTGGAGTTTATTAAAATTCCCTGAAATATTTCGAATTCTTTGAAATCTTTTGAGAATCATGGGAATGTTCACAAAAACCCTAAAATCTTTTAAATCTGTTAGAGCTCCTCAGATTTTTAAAATGTTATAAAAATTGTTTGGTGGTCTCTAAGAGAACTCTAAAATATTTAAAATCATTTGAAATCTTTTGAAATACCTTGGAACTTTCTAAAGCTCTTGAGAATTCTTTTTAATTTTTAAAACATTCTGAAATTTTTTTAATCCTTTGCATTCCTTTCTGATTATTCAAATATTATATCTTCTAAGAAAACCTAAAATATTTCGAATCGATTGAAATCTTTTGAAATCCCTTGAAACCCTTGATTTTGAAAATAACTTAACATCTCTCAAATTTCTTCGAAATGCCCTTTAATTATTGAAATAAATTGAAAATTTCTTGGAATCTATTAAAATTCCCTGAAATACTTCGAATTCTTTGAAATCTTTTGAGAATCATGGGAACGTTCACAAAAACCCTAAAATCTTTTAAATCTGTTAGAGCTCCTCAAATTTTTGAAATGTTATAAAAATTGTTTGGTATTTTCTAAGAGAACTCTAAAAGATTTAAAATCATTTGAAATCTTTCAAAATCCCTTAGAACTTTCTGAAGCTCTCAAAAATTCTTCGTAATTTTTAAAACATCCTGAAATTTTTAGAATTCTTTGGAATCCTTCCAAATTATTCAAATATTATAATATCTTCTGGCAAAACCTAGAATATTTTGATTCTCTTGAAATCTGTTGAGATCCCTTGAAATATTTTAAAGCCCGTGAAAATTCTCTGTCATGTTTAATACACTCAGAAATTTTTTAAATCCTTTGCAGCCCCTTCAAATGATTTAAATATTATGGTATCTGCTATGGAAACCCTAAAATATTTCGAATCCTTTGAAATCTTTTGAAATTGCTTGAAACTTTTTAAAGCTCTTGAAAATTCTTTGTAATTTTCAAAACACCCTGAAACTTTTTTAATTCTTTGGAATCCCTTTAAATTATTTAAATATTATGGTATCTTCTTAGAAATAAGAAAAATCAAATCCTTTGAAATGATTTGAAATACCTTGAAACTTTTGAAGGCCTTCGAAAATTCCTTGAAATTTTTGGAAATGCCTTAAAATTGGTTAAATTCTTTGGAATTCCTTCAAATTATTGAAATATTATAAAAATTCCTTTGTATCTTCTAAAAAAAACGTAAAATATTTCAAATTCCTTGAAATCATTTTAAGTCCCCAAAAATGTTTCAAATCTTCTGGAATCCCTTCGGATTATTCAAATATATTGAAAATTCCTTGTTATGTTCGAAAATACCCTAAAATATTTGAAAACCTTCAAAATCCCTTCAAACTTTTCAAAGCTCTTGAAAATTCCTTCGAAGTTTCAAAAATACCCAGAAATCTTACAAATATTTTCGAATACCTTCAAACTATTGAAATATATTTATAATTTCCTGTAATCGTTGAAAATACCCTAAAATATTTCAAGTAATCTGAAAATTTTCAAATCCCACGAAACTTTTCAAAATTCTTAAAAATTCTTCGGAATTTTAGAAAATACCGTGAAATTGTTGAAATCCTTAGGAGTCCCTTCAAATTATTGAAATATTAAAGAAATTCCTTGAAATCTTTGAAAATATCCTGAAATATTTCGTATCATTTGAAATTTTTTGAAATCATTTAAAACTTTTTAAAGCTCTTGAAAATTCCTTAGAATTTTAAAAAATACCCTGAAATTTTCTTAGTCCTTTGGAATGTCTTCAAATTATTGAGATATTATAAAAAATCCTTTGAATATTCTAAGAAAACCCTAAAATATTACAAGTCCACTGAAATCTTTTGAAGTCCCATCAACAATTTTTTAAGTTCTTGAAAACTCCTTGGAAGTTTTGAAAATACCCTGAAATCTTCAGCATCCTTTTGAATAGCTTCAGTTATTGAAATATATTGAACACTCCTCGAAATCTTTGAAAATACCCTAAAATATTTAGAATACTTAGAAATTTTTCAAATCCCTTGAAGCTTTTAAAACTTCTTGAAAATTCCTAGAAGTTTTCGACGTATCCTAAAATCTTTAAAATCCTTCCAAATACTTTTAAATTATTCAAATATATTTAAAATACCTCAGTATCTTCCAAAATACCCTAAAATATTTCAAATCCTTTGAATTCCCTTTCAACTGGTTAAAGCTCTTGAAAATTCGTTCGAGGATTTGAAAGTACCCTACAATCTATGAAATTCTTCCGAATGCCTTTAAATTATTCAAATATATGGCAAATTCCTTGAAAGATTTGAAAATACCCTAACATATTTTGAAATCATTTGAATTTTCTTGAAATCCCTGGAAACTTTTTAAAGCTCTTGCAAAATTCCTTTGAAGTTTTAGAAATACCGTAAAATATTTAAAATTCTTTCGAATACCTTCAAATTATTTGAATATGTTAATAATTCCTTGGTATCTTTTCAGAAAAAAACCTCGAATATTTCAAATCCTCTGAAATCTTTGGAAATCCTTTAAACTTTTCAAAGCTCTTGAAAACTCCTTGGAAGTTTTAAAATACCCTGAAATCTTTAAAATATTTTCGAATACCTTCAAATTATTGAAATATATTTAAAATTTCGTGGTATCTTTGAAAATGCCCTAAAATATTCCAAGTAATCTGAAAATTTTAAAATCCCTTGAAACTTTCCAAAATTCTTAAAAATTCTTTAGAATATTAAAAAATTCCGTAAAATTGTTTAAATCCTTAGGAATTCCTTCAAATTATTTGAATATTACGAAAATTCCTTGAATCTTTCAAATCTTCTAAACTCACTTCTAATTATTGAAATAAACTATAAATTTCTTTGAATTTTTTAAAATACACTAAAATATTTCAAATGAGTTCAAGAAAATTCAGAAATAGGTGTAGACCTGAATAAAATAGTGGTTACACCATTGGGTTAATTTCTTGAAAACTAAGTGATTTTTTGATTTAAAAAGGGAATTAAAGTGACTTTATCTTTAAAAAGTGACTAAACAGTGATTTAGAGGGAAAAATTACTACAAGAGACTGTCTATCAGTCCTGATTTCCCGACTTTTGCAATTTTGTTTCAAAATCCATGACTTTCCTACCCAAAAAAATGCCCTGATTTTTCCTTAATTTTTAGGGGTTTCCTGGCCTGAACCCACCTTGAGTTTGCAAACAATTTGATTTTATATAACTTTCTCTTTGATAAAAACTATTTTAAAAAGCAAATGATTTTCATCATTTTAAATCTGAAAATTCAAAGCAGCAATCAGTGGCAAGGCTCTTGTTAAAAGTGGAGAAAAACTGACCAAAAACCTGGTGTAATTGCAGAGAAAATAGTCGTCTGCGGTGAGGCGAAATGATCGTTTAAAAAGTGGAAAAATGAGTACTGAAAAGCAACTTAATGTAGAAAAAAAATTGTGGTTGAAAAGAGCAAAGGTAAACTTTTCGCTCCACGAGCGGAAACTTTGAACGGCCTTAACCGCGAATTCTAAGAAAATTGTTCCCCATTAGCGATTCATATGGGGTAGATTATTTTCAGTTTCGCACAATTGAGGGGAGACTCCTGTCGATCGAATTAAATTACAGGTCGATTTCAACGATGATTCAAGGAGAGCTGCTCGAGAGAGTCCCTCGAGCATCCAACTAATTTACCGCAATGTTTACCATCTAGGCAAACTGGATACCACTCCGAACCTACGCCCACCTTTGAACCAAACTTCTGCAGACTCAATTTCGAGTATTAATAGCTGATTTCGCAACTGATGCAATTTCAAAAAAGCAAATGAAAATAGTTTAATTGGGCTTCTCTGAATCGAGCTTTAATCTCCTCAGAAGGATAATTCTGCCGTCCTGATGAAAAAAGTATACGACTTCATTTAGAGCAAACTAAGATATTAAATGAAATGTGTTTACATCTGTAACTTTTAACGTATGAGATTTTTTTAAAAGAAAATTACGTTCAAATCTCTCCCTCTCATGCTTCTCCTCCCCTACTGCCCCTATCTTCCCCTACAATTCCCTTCCCTCACTTTGCCCTTCGCTTCCCGTCCCCTCCACAAATTCTTCCTCCTCTACTTCCCCCTCTCCCAAGGTCAAAAAGTTCATTATAATTGACATATAATGGACAAATACTGATATTTTTAATTTGTTTCATATAGAACAATTGAAGAAACAAATAAAAAATTTAACTGTCTTTTTCAATATATATAAACTATATATAACTTTTTGGCCTGGGCCTACTCACCCGCACTACCCTACTAGCTCTCCCCTCACTTCCCCTCACTACTCACCCTCACCTCCAATCATTTGTCCTACTTTCTATCACGGCCCTCACTTCTCCTACTTCTCATCCCATAATTTCCTCTCACTTCCCCTATTAATCCCCTCCTCATTTCCTACAACTTCCCATACTTTCCCACTCCATTCTCACTCATTCTCCCTACTACCCCACATCTTATTTCCGAATCTTCTCAAAATTTTTATCTCCTCATTTCCCCTACTCCCCCAAGCTTCAATCCCCCCACTTCTCCTACTTCCTCTCCTGAGGGAAACGCACAAATGTTCTACTGACTCAGGAATCAGCCTCCAAAACTTCAACCCTCCTAATAAAGAAACTTAACATCTACAATCTTCCAACAATTATGTCTTGCAAACCTTACAATTATTGTTTTTGAAACCCTGATGCGAATGGAGAAACATTGGTGATTTTTAGAGATTCATAGCCCGGGGCAAAAACCTTCATAGTTTCGGTCGCGTGTTCCTCCATCCTTCCGTCCAATCGTCTATCGTACTTTTTCTCAAGGAGGAGAGAAGGAAGTGTGAATTATGGGAAGGGAAGAAACGAAAGTGAGGGAAAATAAGAGAAGGGGAAGTCGGAGAAGTAGAGGGAAAAGATGGTAGGGGTTCAGGAATAGGGGAAGGAGTGATATGAGTAGTTGGGAAAATGAGGGTGAGGGAGTAAGATAAATGAGGGGAGAAGATGTATGAGGAGTAGAGGGGAAAGGGAGAAGGGGTTAGAGGAAGAAGGGAAGGGGTAATATGAGTAGTAGGAAAAAGAAGGTGGAGGAGTGGAGGGAATGAGAAGAGGGGAAATAAGGGGAGGGAAAGAAAGGGAAGTTAAAGGAAAAGGGGGTAGGGGTTCGGAGAATGAAAGAAGGTGAAATATGAGTAGTAGGGAAAATAAGAGCGAAAAGAGGGGAAATGATTGGAAGTGAGAGTGGGTAGTTAGGAGATATGAGGGGAGGGCTAGCAGGGTAGCGCGGGGGAGTTGTGGACGGGAAGTAAGGAGTGGGGATGGGAAGTAGGGCCAAGGGAGTGTTTGCTGAGAAAGTGTTTGCGAGGAAAAAGGGAACTAGAGGAGGAAGAATTCGAGGAAGGGTTTGGAAGCGAATGGTGAAGTGAGGAGAAGGGAAGTAAAGGAACGAAGGCAAGTGGGGGGAGGGGAAAGTATGAGAGAGGGTAGTCTGAACGACTTAATTAACCTCTTAATAAGCTACGAAGTACCTTTTTAATTAGTTTTTAATACACTTGCGTGGTTAAATGAAAGTTTTCAATTTATCTAATTAATTTATTGTAAACATTCTAAATGTTTCATGTTAGTGGATCATCATCAAGATTCACAACTTTAACAATTTTAGGTTATGTTAGCATTTCACATCAGAGAATGGTATTTCACGTATTTTAAACCAACAATAATTATAATTTAAACAAGATTCATAATCGTTGAAAAGTTTTGATTATTCTTGTGTGTTTACGACGCAAATTGGTATTTTTAGTACAAAAGAAAAATAGATTTCAAAGAAAGTTTACATCAAAAACTGGTATTTAAAAAAATCATTACAATTTGAAAAAATTGGAATTTTAGAACTGTTTCAGGTTATATTTAATATAAAATACAACATTATTGTATGATTTCATTTTCGGTTAAAAATAAATATTTTTGAACTGAAAATTGAACTATTATATTTACGATTGAAAATTTATCTTTATAAGTTAAAAATTGCAGTATTTTGTCACAATTGCTTTTTAATTGAAAGTTCAACTATTTGGTTGAAAATTAATATATTTTCATGAAATATCTCTTTTTTTACAGAAAATTTATCTTTTTGGTTAAAAAATGATCGTTTTGGTTGAAAAATTAACTATGTTGTTGAATTTTGAAAACTCATTTTTTTCAAGATTCATCATTTCGGTTGAAAACTGAACTATTTTCTGAAACTGAACTACTATTCCATTTTTAGTTAAAATTTAATATTTTTAATGAACGATTGATCTTTTCTGGTAAAAAATATATCAATGTAGTTGAAAATTCATCTCTTTGGTTGAAAAAATAATTTTTTTTTACTGACAATTTTAATTTTCCAATATTTGTTCAAAAATTAATTTTTTTTGTCGATAATAATTCATCTTTTTGATTAAGGATTAAACTGTTTTGTAAACAATGCGTTTTATTGGTTGAAAAGTTGGGATTTTTGTTAAAAATTCATTTTTTAACTGAAAATTTAAAAATTCCATTTTTGGTTGGATAATTATATTTTTAGTTCAAAATTCAACTATTTGGTAGAAAAATTCATCTTTCTTGATTCCAACTCAACTTCATTGTTAGAACTTCATTTTTTTGGGTTTGAAAGTCAACTTTTTTCTAAAAAATTTGACTTTTGAGTTTGAAAACTCAACTCTTTTGTTCGTTGATACAACAATTCTTTCAAAAATTCGTCTTTTATAAGAAAATGATTGTCCTAGTTTGAAAATTCTAATATTTCATAGAAAGTTTAATTATTTTGATGTAAATTTAACTGCTGTGTTGCCATTTTTTTCTTTGGGATTAAAAATTCATCTTTCTTAGTTGAAAATGAACTTTTTTGTTAAAAATTCCACTGTGTTTTAAAAATTCGTTTTTTGCCTTAAAAATTCAACTATTTGATTGTTACTGCAAATTTTCTGTTAAAAATCAATTCTATTGTTGAAAATTCGTCTTTATCGGTTGCAAATTTCACTATTTTGTTGAAAATGCGATATATTTCGACCTGAAACCTCAGGCATTTTAGGCGTCTTATATTAAATTCAATTCTATTCTCCTACATTTGTGAAAAATCACCCTATTTCCCCTGTTTTGAGAGGAATTTGTGCAGGAGTTGTCTAAAATTGGTAACGTAATTTATGGACGGCCCCTAAGAGAAACTGGGCCACTGTGGCGCACCCTATTTCACTTCCGTTGCCTAAGTCTAAATTTAGGCTGAACAAGTCGTCACGCATGATAGGTGAAGAGAGGCTAGGGGAAGAATGGACGTGTGTAGAAAGAGAAGGATAAAATGGGAGAGAATGAAAGACTGAGAGAAAGAAGATGAAAAGGAGAGAGTAAGAGACACATACGTGCGTCGCCCAGACCTGCCTCAACTCTTTTTCCCTTGGTCCCTTCACTCCCGGGCGGCCCTCGTCCTGTTCTCATTGCCCCCCGGCCCCCAGTGCTGCTCTCAAGCCCCTTTACCTCTTTCCCCTAAACCCCCTTCGTGACGCTCTCGCTCTCGGAGCATGTTAAAATGTACGTGCCGTCTGGCCCCCGCTCCCCCTGTTAACCAACTTCCCCTCTTCCCCGTTCCCACCGTCACGGCCCTACCAAGGGGTGAACGAACCTACTAACTAAATGACGGCCATGAAAACAGCCGAAGCTCGGGCACACAACCGAAGACGAAGGGGGATAAGCCCCTCTTCTCTCTCTTTCTCTCCTTCATTCTCCCATTCTCTCCTTCTTCCTCACCGACTTTTTGTCTTCCTTTTCCCTTTCCTTCTCTCACTCCTTCACTCTCGTTTTGTCTTTTTTCTTCCCGATGGTCGGACCTTAGCCAATAGCTCCTAACAGACGAACTCTACTCACGAAAAGCCAAGGTGATCAGTATTTACCCCCAACCCCCGTACCCCCCGAATAACCCTTCCTCTCTCAAAAGCGAACTCTGGCGATCGAAGGTTTTCTTTTTGACAAGATGGATACTGGTGGTTACTGCGAGGCCGGTGGGGGACAAAATGCAAGGCGAAATTCTTTCGTCGAAATGTTAATTGCAGGGTCAATGCTCCAGTGAGCCGACAATTAAGCGCATTGAAGGGGCATGCGATGCTTATTTTTGTAACTGACCTGCGACAGTATACAACATACATGAGTAGATCGTTGTTCAAGTTTTTAAATTGTCCAATAAAATTCCTTTAATTTAAATCTTCAATTGATGCACTTCAATTCTTTTTTTTCAATTCGCCTGTAAGGATTTTTTCAAGTCCGTAAGTTTTTAAAATGAATATGGGTAATTGTCAAATTGTAGGCAAATTTCAGCACCAACAGTGGCAATCATATTATTATCAGGAATCAAATATTTCATAACGGAAATTGATCTCATCACATGTAACAATTTTAAATCCAAAAGGGGCAGTTATGAAAATAAGAAATAATAATGAATACATGCGCACGCGCATATAATCAGTCTTACTCTGTTCTATTGTACTGTACGGTAATGATGAGAGAAAAATGTTGAAGTTTAACCTTTTTTAATGTTTAGAAAAAAATAACAGATTTTAATCATAAAAAGTCACCTACTATCGGCGAG
>CAKNXH010062492.1:46666-56767 GCA_932178445.1 Andricus quercusramuli
ATTAAACCTGAAAATATGTAAATTATGAATATTGAAGAAGGAAAAAAGACCATAGTGCCCTGATCTAATGTTTGTGGAGGATTCAAACATGTTGGTTCCCTGGAAGTATAAAAAGACGGATAAAGGAAAAAGCGAGAGGTTGGATTTGGTTGACTTTTTCTTCTTTTCTCCCTCTTTTTTCATTTGGTTATTTTTGTCTCTAATGAGCCGAAAATTTAAGTAGTTTAGAAGTCTGTTTTGTAATTCTGAATTTTTTTCATGCTCATTTTGCACAAAATTGTTCATGATAAAATAGATTTCTGTTCGCTCTTAATTTAAATTTTTAAAATAGAGACACTAAACAAACGATTGGTTCCAATCTGCAGGGTTTGTTTGTGAATATTTTCTGATTTCTTCTAATTGAGTCTAAATAATTTTACCTCAATTTCTGGAAAGAAATCTTTTTATTTAAAAATTTTTGTAAAATGAATGCACTACATATTAGCAGTTTTAGAAAAACATAAAAAAATTTGGATTGTTTCTTTTTCCTATTTGTGAAAATGTAATAATCTAAATAGATTGGTGTTGAATCACCCACAAAAATGCATATTTGTTTGACTAAAAGAAAGAGATCTCATATTCTGCTTGTGACAAGCGCGGGTAAATGTTTGACTATTTTCTTTCTCTCTAGTATATTTGTACAGATTATTCAAAACCTCTTGTGGAGTAACGAATATCAAAAGACCGTTCGATAATCTGTCCATACCAAGCAGAAATCCATACCGTGAAGCCGATTACTTCGGAAGACGTCGGGCAGCCCCGGAAGCACGGGAACGGAAGTTTGATTCTCAGGATTGATTCCGTATGCCATGTTGGATGTAGACGTTCGCCCGTCAACGACAACTAACACAGGGAAGAATCAAATCGGATACGAAACACGTATTTCTGATTTATTTAAAGGCTCTCTTATTCTGATGTACGTGAATCAAGATCGTGCAAAGTTAATACCAATGCGATTCTATTTCACTTTTAAATTGAGTTAGAATTTCACAAACTAACCATCTCATCTGCTGAAAAATAGTAATAAATATTAAATTAATCTACAGAGGCCGAACTTAAACTAAGTTGCCAATTTTTACCTACTTCTCCCCCCCCCCCCCAATCCCCTATCGTTGACGAGTGTATCCCCCCCTGTTTTGCAAAAATTCTCTTAAAACAGGAAAAATAAGGAGATTTTCAACAAAAAATAAATTTTTTACGAAACACTTGCATTACCAACCAAATAGTTGAATTTTCAATTAAAAGAGATGAATTGCTAATAAAATAGTAGAACTTTCAATCAAAACAGGTGACCTTATCAAAATAGTTGGATTTTGAACCCGCAAAGTTTCATTTTCAACTAAATGTTGGAACTTTAAACGGAAAAGATAAAAATTCAGTCAAAAACAGTAGAATTAAAAAAAAAATTAGACGAATTTTTTATAAGACGGTTGAATTTTCAACAATAAGTTGATTTTTAACCAAGAAAGATGACTTTTCTACCATACAAGATTAGTTTTCTGTGAAAAAACGAATTTTCAACCAGTTAAGTTAGAGGAAAAAAAGTGAAATACACCAAACTCTCGGTTTCAGTTCCCCGGTTTCCGCCTTTCGAAAACTGCTATCTCAGACGAGAGAACGGTTGTGAATTGGGACCGAAGACAACCCCCGACACTGGACTGAAACCGAGAGTTTGGTATATGGAACAAAATAGTTGAATCTTAAACCAAATAGATGAGTTTTCCATCAAGAAACATGAATTTCGAATCGTTGCAATTTCAACCAAAAAAGAAGGTCCGATCAGCTAGCACCTCCACAACGAAATATCAATATTTCTGTTTTTGCCAGAATTTCGGGCTAATTATGGGCTAATTTTGGGTTGTAATGCCGATTTTTGAGCTCTCGTATTTTTCTCAAAAAACAAAATTTTGGGTGGAGGTGCTGACTGCCCGAGCAGCTAGCACCTCCAGTACATGAAAACCTTAAAATTTTAAAATCTAATAATTGCTGAATTTCGGGCTTTTTTCGAGCTCTTGAAAAACCGAAAAACCAATTTCGAAAAAACAACCCTATCATCGACAACCAACCCTCAATTTTGAAAAAATAATCTTTGGACAAAACAAACTACTCCAGAATTTCGGGCTATTTTCGGGCTCTTGAAATACCCAAGAACGAATTTCTAAAAAACAACCCATGTGACTGACAATCAACCCTCAATTTTGAAAAATAATTTTTGGACAAAAACTAATCCAAAATTTCGGGCTATTTTCGGGCTCTTCAAATACGCTGAAATCAATTTCCCAAAATGAACCCTATTATTTCAAAATTGAGGGTTGGCTGTCAGTGACAGAGGTTGCTTTTTCGAAATTGGTTTTTGGGTATTTAAAAAAATATTCGTGTTCCGTTGTGTATGTGCTAGCTGATCGGACCTCAAAAAAGATGACTTCATCAAAATAGTTGAATTTTGAACCCACAAAGATGCATTTTCAACCATTTGTTGGAATTTCAAACAGAAAAGAATAAAATTCAACCGGAAACAGTTAAATGTTCAAGCAAAAAATACCAATTTTGTTAGAAAAAGGTTGAATTCTCAACAAAAAACTAGTTTTCAATAACAACAGATGACCTTTCTACTACAAAAGATTATTTTTTCACCAAAAATCGAATTACTAACCAGTTTATTTTGCGAAATAGTCTCGCAAATAGTTAAATCTTCAACCAAATAGATGAATTTTTAATCAAGAAAGATGAATTTTAACCCAAATAGTTTACTTTTCAACGACAAAAAAAGTTTTTTGAACCTGAAATAGTATCGTCAAATTTTAAGTTTCAACAAATAAATTTGTATGAAAAAAAACTTTTAACCAGTTTAATTCAACAAAAAGACGAATTTTCATCGAAATAGTTAAATTCTCAACCAAAAAAATTAATCATCAACTAATACGATTGATTTTCTAACCAGAAGGACTTATTTTCAACAAACCATGTTAATTTTTTACGAAATGTTTGAATCATCAACTTCCAAATGATAAACTTGTAACCAAAAATGGAAAAGTTTAAATTTTGAGATAGAAAAATTAATTTTCAACCCAAAAAAGAGGATTTTCAACAAAAAAGTTACATTTTTAACCAAAGAAGATGAATTTTGGTCCAAATAGCTAGAAGCCAAAAATATGGAATTCCTATCAAGAAGATTGGTTTTTTGCAAAAAAGACGGTTTTTCAACAAAATACATCAATTTTCAACACAATTGTTGAATTTTGAAGCCAAAAAGATTAATTATTTTTTCAAAAGTTGAATTTGCTATCCAAAAATATTACTTTTTAAGGAATAGTTTAATTTTATTGCGAATAGTTTACTTTTTAACAAAAAAATTAATTATTGAACAAGAAGATTAATTTTTTACAAAAAAGGCGATCTTTCAAGAACATACGTCAATTCTCAACCAAATAGTAGAAGTTTCAACTAGAAAAGATAAATTTTCAACATAGAATGGAATAGTTACTATTTTAGTTGGAAAAATTAATTCTAAAAAAAAAAGTTTTCAAGAAAATATTTAAATTTTCAATCAAACAGGTGAATTTTCAACTAAAATTATGAATCTTCACAGAAAAATGAATTTTCAACAAAATAGCTCAACAGTTAACGCAAAAGTTCCTGTTTTGACTAAGAAGATTTTAACAATATAGTTCAACCAAGTGGTTGAATTTTTTACCCAAAAAGGTGACTTTTTGAGAAAACAGTTGCATTGTTAACAAAATAATTGAATAATTAAAGTTATTGCAAACCAGGAAAATACAAATTTTCTTATTTTCATATTTAGCGTAGGACTTAAAAGGACAAATTTTAAAATTTCTTCATTTTCCTTAGTTTTTAACTACTGACATAAATAAGACGACAATAAACTTCAATTTGAGCTACTCCGAAGAACATTGGACTAAAAGAAAAGCTTCCAGCATAGGGGATAAAATGCAAATTTTTTCAATTTCTTCAGTTTCTAACCACTGATGAAAAAAAAGAAAAGCAATAGAAGATAGCCAATTTTGTTTGTGATCGCATATTCTATATGTCAAGAGCTTCAATTTAAGCCATTCCCAAAGACAATCGGGACTTGTTAAAAAGAGGTAGAGGTGATGGAAATTCAAAGTCAATTAGCGAAAATTATTCTTTGGAGACACCCGTACAAATTGTAATAATCTCCTGCAAGCTAACTTTAAACTCAGAAAGGAGGGGGGGGGGGAGGTGCATGCAATCCATTGAAAAAAATTTCAACAGGAATGATTTTCGACCATCCTAATTTTTTTCAATACGGGCGGGAAGCCCATGGAGAACTCCCCTGGCGCTCAAGCTATAAAGCCTATTGTGCCACTTCGACCATCCTAAGGTACACTTAAAATTACTTTTATCTATTTGCGGACCAATTTTGTACTTTTTTTGTATATTGTGTTTTGTCATAGTTTAAATTACTACAAAAATTTGTGAAAAAGTGCAAGTACAAGTATCTACAGGAATTTTGAGGTTTTGCTGCCAGAACGTTCTTTTTTGACCTAGGACGACAAATATTGAAAATATTGCAGTGAGGCGATTTTACATTAGGATACATGAATGATAGCTATTACAAAAAACTCCTATGTTTGAACTTTAAAGGAATGGCAGACTAATAAAAGATAATAATCGTTACTAAACAACGAAAACTTAAATTTTGAGCTTTTTTTAAAATATGTATTCAAACATTATGCTTAGAACTTTTTATAAATACATATTTCTTAAAAAGGTCCAAACGTAAGTTTGAACACAAAAGCCTTCTGTGAAATAGGAATCATTGGCACATCTTGATTAAAAATTTTCTAATTGCAATATTTTGAACATTTGTCAACCCTAAGTCAAAAAATAAAAACTTTTTGGCGGCAAAATCTGTTACATTCTTGTATTTGTGCTTTTTTGTGAATTCAAATAGGAAATTAATACAACAATATACAAAAAATAGGTACAAAATTCGTGTAAATCATACAAGAAAAACAAGTTTTTCAAGAAGTACAGTTTTACAATATTTCAAGTTTTGTGAAATTTTGTACTGTGTCGTAAACATTTGTGGTCTTCCACAATAATTGACGTAAAATCAAAAGTATTTTTTATGATCTAAAACGCCAAAATTAAAAAAATGTAAAATATTTTAGTTTTCTGTAACGCCTTGTGAGTTTTTACAACATGGAAAAAAATTAATAAAAATTGTCGAATTGTAAAAATTTGTACCTTTTTTTTTCACTTTTATGAAAGAAAATGCAAGAAAAATTAGTTATTTGCATTCAATTGTATTTTTCTTAAATTTTGTACATTTCTGTACATTAAAAAAAATGATGTAGATGTTGTACTTTCTTGTAACAATTTTTTCCACCAGGGAAGGTACTAATTTTTGATTGGGTTTCCTGAAAGGAAATTGTAATGAAGACTGCAGGCGTTAAGTATTACCGAACGCTATAAAAACCATAATTTGTTTAGACTCGCTAACACGTACGGAAGTTAGTGATTGGAAAAATCATTTGTTATTGTAACGGTGCGCTCCAGAGGCGTTGCAGGCTTGGTGTTTCGAATAATAAAATAAAACTTATCCAGTTTCTCTGCAGCCACTTTTCTTTCTTTCTCACTCTCTTTCTCTTCCTTTTCTCTTCTTTTTCGCACTCCTTTTTTGTCTTTTCAATTGTTTTCGAATCAAGCGGTCATGGGAACGAGAGACTAAGAACGAAAGAGAGAGGCGGAATTTGATCAACAGAGTTCATCTGGTATTGAAAGCTATGCTCAAGTTAACATAGCAATAGTGGAAAAATAAATGTACCTAAGGGGAAAAAAAGTCGACAAATTTTCCATTATATTCAAAAACGTGTGTGTTTGACGGGATTGAAATTATAAATGAACCACATGAAAAATCCAAACATATTCTATACAAAACGGTTGAAGAAATTAAAATAAAATTTTCGAGAACTCCGTCAGAATTGACGAATGTAGTTGGGTGGGGATTCTCGACTCGTCGCGATCTCGAATGTTAAGCACGGATGGTCGCGGTTAGCGCACGGATGGGTGACTGTTCGTGATTCTCACTTAGTCGTGTCTTCACTGCGTTTAACTACTGTCTCGCAGAAGGTATGATGCCAAGGATGAATGTGGGCACTCGATCCTATCGAATATCTATACATAACAACTCGTATGACGGTAACCGGCTGTGCGCAGGAGTTTTGGTTTTCTGCAGTTTTCGACTTCTCTGACCAAATTTTCAGACCATCCATAGGGGCCATCCATAAATTAGGTAACAGCTTTTTTGGCGTGAGGGGGTTCGGGAAAATGTGACGATCTGTTACATGTTACATGTATCCAAAATTATAATATACAATGATGTTAAAGTTTAATAATTTTACAATAAATGATTATAATAACATTTCAAAGACTTCGTATTGATATAACTAAATTAGTATTTTAATTTTTTTTCAATCATTCTCTAATCAAAGAATAAATCCATAAGAACAAAGTTTTTTTTACACTTTTCGAAATTACTGCTAACTGCTAAACCATTCATCATTTTTTTAAGTTTATCGAGTTAAGCTAAGATATTTGAAAAAGATTCCAAGGGACTTCAGAGGATTTCCGAGATTTCCAAATATTCAAGTGATTTCAAAGTCTTTTGAAGGCTCTTAATGAAGTATTTTACGGAATTTTACAAATTTTATGAGAATTTTTTAAGCTCCGAGGATTTTTAATAGATTTAAAGAATTTCAAGAAATTTCAAAGGATTTTTAACATTCAATGGTATTTTAAAATAATCCATAGAATTCGCAAAAGTTCTAAAAATATTTCAAGGCATTTCAAAACATTTTAAAGTATGAAAAAATTTCAAGAAACTTCTAAAGATTTTCATGATTTTAAGGAATTTAAGGAAAATCCATGTGATTTCAAATATAAGTACTTCTAAAGATTTTAACATTTTTTAAAATATTTTAAGATATTTTTGAGGATTCCAAGGAATTCCAATAGATTTCAAAAATTTGAAAACATTTCAGGTTATTAAAAAAAATTCCATGGCATTTTCAAGGGCTTTAAAAATGTTGAGGTATTTCAAAAAATTTCAAAGGATGAACAAATTTCAAGAAATTTCTATGGATTTTAGCGATTTTAAGGATTTAAAGAAATTCCATGTGATTTCACGGATTTTATAGGATTTTAAAGGATGCCAATGAAGTAATTTGATGAATTTCCCAGGACGTCAAAGGATTTTACAAAATTTCAAATATTTCAAAGTATTTCAAAAGATTTTTTTTTTTTTAAGATTTTAAGGAATTTTAAAGATTTTAGGATATTTTTGAAGATTCCAAATAATTTTAATAGATTTCAAAAATTTGAATCGAAATATATTAAACATTTTTAGGGTATTTCAAAAGATTCAATGGAATTATCAAGAGCTCCAGAAATTTTCAATGCATTTCATTTCATGTTAAGGGGTTTAAAGAAATTCCTAATAAACGATTTTAAATAATTTCACAGGATCTCGAAGGATTTAATAATGATTCATATATTTGAAGGGATTTCAAGGAATATCATAAGATTTCGTGAAATTACACAGGGTTTTATAATATCTGAATGAAATTTTAAACATGTCATTTGAATATAAATTCTTATGAGAATTGAGGGATTTTAAAGAATTTCCACGATTTGGAGAGATTTTCAAATATTTCAAGGTACTTTTAAAGATTTTTAAACATTTGAAAGATTTTAAAGATTTCAGGACATTTCTAAAGATTCCATGGAATTTTTAAAAGCTTTAGAAAATTGCAAGGCATTTCAAAACATTTAAGAGGATTGCGAAATTTCAAGATATGTCCAAGGATTTCATGATTTTAAAGGATTAAAAGGAATTTCTCACAAAGGTATTCTAATAAATTTCTCACGCTGTCAAAGGATTTCATAAGATTTTGAATATTTTAAGTGATTTTTAAACGTTTTAAAAAATTTGAAATATTTGAGAAATTGTTAAGATTTAGAGGAATTTCAAGGACTTCAAGATATTTCAAAACATTCCAAGGAATTTCAGTAGATTTCAAGACATTTCAAAGGATTAAAACTGTCAAGGATTTTCTAAGGGAAATTTTCAAATTTTCAATTTTGTGTGTGTAAGAAAATTTTCTTTTCAATTTTGTTTAGTGTAAACTTTATGGAAGTTAATAAACATGATTGAAAAATAGAATGAAAAAATATTTTTCGTTTTTTTTTCACTTCGTGATGCTCTTCTTAATAGAGTAAGGAAGCACGCTCATATTTTGAAGTGCCAAAGGCAATTTTTTTTCTATTGTTTAAGGATCCTGAAACATAAGCTATTTTTGCACAAGATCCGTAAAAATTCTTTTGCACAGTAAAAAATAGAAAAAAATATATACATATTTTTTTATCTTATTAAAAAGAACATCGAAAAAATAAAGACTCATTTTTTGACAATTTTGGGTACAAATTTAAAAAAAGTATATTTCGTCATACTTTGAATTATTATATTTCGACGAAAAAAGTTGTCTTACTTTTATTTCGTCCAGGACATTCACTTCCATAAAATTTACACCAAGATAATCTTGCAAAAAATTTGTTTTTCATACCCGAAAAATTTTAAAAATTCAAAATTTTTAAATTTCCGAACGACTTGCCCAAAAGTGAGAATTTTTGTTTAGTTTGTTCAAAATGTCATATAGAAACTTTTTAGTGGTATACTAATGAATCTAAATATTTTGAATTTTTTGGCCCGCCCTAATCCACACCGTCTTTAAAATACCATAGGATTCAGATATTGAAACTTCCACCACTTTTATCGTTCTGTAAAATGTTTAGGTTATTTTAGCTCACGTTTAGCTCAATTTTCGAAAAATCTGGAATAATGCATAACGAATAATAAATAATTAGAGATAAGTACTAGTGGGGGGTGATCAAAAATGGATCGTAATTAATGGATGGCCCTTACCTTGAATAACACATAATTTCTACGGAAATACCATGCAATGTTTCGCCGAGGGAATTTTCATCATATTCTAAAAACTGCAAACATTTATCAACCAGAAAATTCTCTCACAACCCCCCCCCCCCCCTTCCTCACGCCAAAGTTTAACCAAGCACATAATGTGTATAAATTGATAGAGTGTATTTTACAATAACTTTTTCCTGATACCAATAAACGAGACCTGAATTCATTATGACACAAGTACTCAGAGAATCAACGAGAAGGATAAAAAGGGGCAAATGTAGAATGCAGCAGAATGTATGCACATAGGTATATGTAAATGCAAAGAGGGATAGCAGACCTGGAGACTTTTTGAGCCAACTTTCAGATTTAATTACGAAAGTTACGGGGTTGTAGTTCCGTGATTCTCGTTCTGCTTCGTACGTAGCAACCCCACGCGAATAAGGGGGTTATTTCAGGGGTAGTCAACGTGCCGTTGTGCACTTCCGAAAGCTCGCGGTATTTAAATCCCCCGCGTTTCGTTGCTTCTTCCGTCCGTCCCTCACAACGTGTTCCGCACGCGTTTCTTTAATTCCGCCCGGCGTATACATGTTTTAAACCGTTCACACACGTTTGTTGAACATAAACAGGGTCGCTGAGATATGAATAATAGAGAAGGAAACATGTACCGAAACGGCCAAGACCATAAGGTAGGATTCGTCACGAAGAAAGGAGAAAAGAGTGGAGAAAAAAGGATAAAAGGAAAAGGGAGGCATTACCCTCCAGTTTCCAGGTTTCAACATTTACGCTCGTAAACTGAACAGTTTCATTTGGAAATTTAGAAGCCATTTTATATGAAAAAATGCATTTTTTAATGTGAAGAAAGGAATCTTTTATGGGCTGAGTTTATGGGTTTTGCAATCTCAAATCGGAAGCGGGAAGGTTGAAAGTTTTTAGATTAAAAGTCTTATTGTTAGTATTTCTGTATTTATAGATCTTCCGCTTGGATATATGAACTGGTTAACCCTTTAAGTATGGACGTGTGGTCTCGCAGACCGCAACATGCTTTTGATATGTGGGTCCCATCCCCACTGATGTGAAATATTAATAATAATAAA
>CAKNXH010062492.1:56777-71117 GCA_932178445.1 Andricus quercusramuli
AAGTATGTGGACAACCTGTGGTCCTGCGTGTAATTAGTGAGTTATATCAATTGAAAGGTCACTGGCGGTCCATGAGACCACAAGTCCACGGTAGCGTCACAATTTTATATTTCGGTTTCAATTTGTTTCAAGGTATACAAAACGCAAGATGTCTCGCAGAAACAGACTTGAGCTTGATGCGGGTACCCCGATTATCCCTCATTTGAGCAAAGAGTACAAATTAGAATTGGCGTATGGACGGGTGGTCTCGCAGACTGCAACATGCTTTTTATATGTGGGTCCCATCCCCACTGATGTGAAATATTAATAATAATAAAAGTTGATCAAATGTGTTTATTAGTTATTCCAATATCCCTTATATACTTGTAGAAGTAAGATGAAGAACTTCATAATTGAATTAGATATAAATATAAACAGTGGTCTGTGAGACCTCAGGTTCATGTTAGTGTAAAAATGAAATCACGTCCATGCTGAAGGTTAAGGCTTCTCGTTCGTTCCCCGTGGTTAAGCAACATTCATAGTTTCGCACACGATTGAAACCCGAAAAATCTTTAAATTTCAAATTTTAAATTCAAATTTATTATAATGAATCATCGTAAAAGTATTAAATCTACTTGGCTGAGTTGTATCTGGATGGGGGCCGTCGTACTAGATGGGTTATCAGGTTTTCTATTTCTTTCCGGTCTTGTTCTGTTGTTGCTGAATTGCATCTTTTAGAGCAAAATATTGAAATCTGGTTTTATCAGATTTTAAAAATAATAATTAAAGGTCGTTCAAGGTCATATTTCTTTTAATTGTTTTATTTAATATAATTTTCTCTAGCTTATTCATTTTAATACACTGCTATTTTGACAAGTTTTCAACAGACTTCACAGTACAAAATTTTTTCAAAACAGATGATAGGGTCATTTTATACGAAAATAGGGGAACAATAGGGAAATACATTTTTTTTTTTAAATTAATGTATGGGTATTATATTGAATTCTGCAATAAATGAAACGCTTAAGATTTCAAGTCGAAATATATTGCATTTTGAACAAAATATTTGAATTTTCAACCAATACAGATAAAGTTTCTGCCAAAAGAGATGAATTATCAACTAGGAAGTTGAGTTTTCAAACTAAAAGTTGAAGGTTGTAGAAAACAGTTAACTTTGAAACCAAAAAAGATGAATTTTCAACCAGAACAGACAATTTTTCAATCGAATAGTTGAATTTTCAAAATAAAAAATTAATTTCAGACCAAACAGTGGCATCTACAACCAAATAATTGCAGTCTCAAGCAGAAGAAAGTAATTTTCAAAGAAATATGTAGTTGAATTTTAACGAAAGTGTTGAATTTCCAATCTACCGTGATAAATTTTCAACCAAATGGTCAAATTTTCAAACAAAAAAGATTAAACCTTACAAACAGATGCATTTTTACACAAACAGATGAACCTTTAAGCCACAAAAACCATTTTTTAAAAAGACAGTTTAATTTTTAACCAAGAAAAATGAATTTTCAACTAAGAACTTTTCTAGCAATAAAGCCTCATTTTCCACAAAACAGTTGAGCTTTCGAAAAAAATATGACTTCTTACCAAATAGATGAATTTTCAATTAACAAAAAAGAATATTTAACCAATTGGTCGAATTCTTAAGAAAAAATTAAAATTCCGCCAAAGACTGTTGCATTTTAAACTACATAGTTGAATTTTCAATCTAAAGTACGAATTTTCTATCAAAAAAGACACATGTTTAACAAAATAGTTAAATTTTCTATCAAAGACGATTAATTCTCAACAAAAAATAAAATAGTCGGTATTTTAACCAACAAAATTTTTTAATTTTGAATAAAAACGGTCGACCTTAACCTGAAAAAGATGAATTCTTAACAAAAAATATAATAGTTGATATTTCAATCAAAAAAAGATTTGAATTTTTAATCAAAAACAGTTGAAAGGAAACAAAAAATACGACTTTTTTCAACAAAACAATCGATTCTTCAACCAAAACATGGTAATTTTTAACCAAACAGTTCCACTTTTATTAAAAAAAGATCGAATTTCTACCAAAAGAGAGGAATTTTTAAGCTTGAAAGGCGAATTCTCTAAAAAATAAAGTTCAATTTTCATCAAAAATGTTAATTTTCAATCAAGAAAGATGAATTTTCAACGAGCTACATGAATTTTCAACAAAATACATGAATTTTTTAATGAATAGTTGAATTTTCCACTTATAAAGATATAATGTTCAACCAAAAATAGAATAGCTACATATTTAGATGAAAAAAAAATTAATCTTATACCAGGAAAGGAATTTCCAACAATATAGTTTTATTTTCGAATAAATAGTTCAATATTCTGCCCCAGTAGGTAAAATTTCAACCAAAAATATGATGTTCTAACTAAAAAATTAATTTTCAACCAAATAGTTCAATTCCCTACAGAACTAAACATGTAATAGTTAATGTTTCAACAAATAAGGATTTCAATTTTCAACCAAAGAGTTGAATTTTTGAGCGAAAATATGATTTTTCAAACAAGAAGATTAATTTTCTACAAAAAATATGAAATATGAATAAAATACATGAATTTTCAACCAAGTACTTGAATTTCTAAATGAAAAACATGAATTTTCAACCAAAAAGTTGAATTTTAAACTGAACAGATCAGTTTTTGACAAAAAATGGAATATTTAAATTTTTTATATAAAAATTTAATTTTTAACAAAAAATGATACAAACTTGCAACAAAATATTTGAATTTTCAACTAAAGAGATGAATCTTTAAACAAAAAGATTAATTTTAACAAAGTATAGTTCGACTTTCAACCAATCACGTGAATATTTGACCGTGATAGATTACTTTTTAACAAAATAGTTGCATTTTCAACAGAATAATTAAATATTCACCCAAATAGTAGGATTTTTAGCCATGCAATATCAATTCAGAATCAAAAATATAATGACAGACATTTCAATGAATGAAAATTAAGCAAAAAAGAAAGGAGAAATAAAAACAGGGGAAAAATTCAATTGAAAGGGGAAACAAATTTTCTGAACAGCCCGTAATTTGTTATCTCAATCTACGCCTAAGTTAATCTTTAAATTATATAAAAAAGGTGTTTAAAGAGTTTAATCAAAACTTTTCGAAACCTCTAAATATATATCCTAAATTTACTAGATTATTTCCCAAATTGATAATTGTTCAGTTGTCAATTATCAATAAACATTTTTTTTCAAATCTTTTCAAATATTCTCTTAAAATTAATTTTTCAAAACAAAAAATCTTTAAAAATTTTCCCAGCAAACTTAAGAATTTTTTTTATTTTCTAGAACCTTTAGAGATCCTGAAAAAGCTTCAAAATGAAATTTTTAATTTTTCAAAAATCTTTTAGTTTCTCATTTTTTGAAATCTTTTCCAGTTTTAAATTAAGTCAGGATCTTCTCAAAACTTGTGAGTATCTCTTGAACAAACTCAAATTTCTTCCAAATTGTTAATTGTTCAATTGTTATTTATGCATCAAAATTCAATAATTTCACTTATAAATTCTTGATAAAACAATTAAAATCGCCTTCTATTTCAGATAATTTCGTTTGAAATTGTTTACTTTTCAATATTTTATTTATAACTGCTCATTTTGAATTAAAAGTGAAATATAGCTAATCAAAAAAATGTCTTTTAATAATTAAAAGTTTTCAAATTGAGTGGATTGAAAATAGAATATTTTAGATTAAACCAATATTTTAATATGATTTGAAACTGAATTAGAGCGTTTAAATATGAATCTATTAATTTGAAATCATTTTTGAATTGAGAATAGATTATAAAGTTTCAATAGGACGTTTACATTTTTTTAACTACTGAGGCTTTCAAATTGAAATTTTTAAATTGAGAATAGATTATAAAGTTTCAATCGGACGTTTACATTTTTTTAACTACTGAGGCTTACAGTTCAATGTGTTTTATTATAACAGCAAAAGTTCTTGGTGGAAGCATAATTTTTTTTTAACAGTATTTTCTTGTAGAAACTCATATATGTATTACACATCCCACAAAAATCGACAGTAAAGTACAAGTCGAAAGGTTGATACAGATTCTAAAAATATTCCTTGTTAAAATGTCTATTTTTCTGTTCAAATTTGTACATTTCTACAATAGACTACCAGTATTTACAACATAATTCTAAGTACAGCTTTCTAATATTTCAACTATTGCGAGATCCGGTACTTCGTTGTAAAGATTTGTAATTTTCTACAATAATTTACGTAAAACTAAAAGTGTTTTTATGCCATCAAACACCCAAACAGAAAAAATGTAAATTTCTGTAATACCTTGTAGATTTTTGCAACAAAGTAAAAAAATATTGACAAAAAGTTACAAAAATTTTTGAATTGTAGAAGCATATGCTTTATTGTTAATTTTTTACTTTTCTACAAGAGAATATAAGAAAAAATTAGTTATTGGCATTTAAACGTATTTTTTGTTCAATTTTGTCAATTTTTTTACATAAAAGTACATGTTTTAACAAAAAAAAAGCAACTGTAGAAATGTTGTACTTTCTTGTACAAAATTTCCCTACCAGGGACTCTACTCTGGTTAAACCTAATTCTTCATTCTTAAATAGCCAAAACGAAACGTGATAACGATATGGTATCGATTTCGAGGACATTAATGAATTTGATCCTTCTCGAGTGACACGTGCATGGAGCTGTTATGACTAAGGTTCATACTTGCTCAAGTGCGATTTCTTGTACGCAGAGTCTTGACACTTCTCGAAGAAGTGCCACCTTCATTTCTAGCGAACAGAACAGGTCAAACGCGCTATTGTCTCAGCACGTTTGCCCCACGCACGTATGCGTTCGCGGGTGATAACAAGCTCCTCTTCTAGACATCGTCGGTTCTTCTCTGAGCCCTCTCCAGACCCAAGGGCCTTCAGAAGGCGAGGAAATATCACACTGTCGATATTTGCGCTTCCTTTGATGTGCAAAAACGACCACGCAACTCATTTATTCTCCACGTTGTTTCCTCACTTAAATAGGTATTATGTGAAAGCAGCAAACAAATCTCCAATTATGATATTGTTTGGATAATGTGAATTTCTAGGCTAGAACTTGAATCCAAAACTCGTGAGATCATAATGTATGATATGTAAACAAATTTGAGGTATTGAGACGATAAAAAAAAACTTCACCCTTCCATACTTTCCCTTCCGTATTTTCCCTTCCATACTTTTCCACCCCTTCTACCCCTACATTCTCCTACTTTCCCTCTACTCTCTTACTTCTCACCAAATTTCAGCCTTTGCTTCCCCTCACTTCCTCAACTTCCTTCTCAACTACTTTCCCCGCTCCTCACTTCCCACGCCAACACTCTTCTTCCCCTAATTCTCCACCCCTCATTTCTCTTCACTTCCAAACCTCTCATTTCACTTTCCCTCATTTCACCCACTTCTCATATTTCCCTAACTCTTACTTCCTTTACTCCCCCTTCCCTCACTTCTCCTCACTCTTCTACTTCCCCCTACTATTCTACTTTCGCCTTCACTCATTTCTTCTCACTTCCCATACTTCTCCCATCGTTTCCCCTCACTAACCCTACGTCTTCAATTATCATCTTCCCTACTTCCGACTTCCTATTTCCGCATTACCCCTGAATTCCTTCACTCCCTCTCTCCCATTTACCATTACTTTCCTTACTTCCCCTTCCTTCACTTCTAACTGCTTTCCCGACTTCCAAACCCCTCATTTTCCTTCACAACCTTCCATAATTTCCCCTAACTTCCCCTACTTTCGCTTCCTTTATTTACCCTCTCGTCCCTACCCCTTTTTACCCTACTTCTCCTCCAATAATTTTCCCTAATTCCCTTGCTATAATTTCCCCTCACTTGCCATCCTTGGAAAAAAGTGCGAGGGACGGAGAGACACTAGACTCACTAGAACGATTCTATAAGGGTGGGTCGAAAAAAATTTTTGAATAGTTTTCATTGCGGCTAGCAAAAGTTTTATATATTTATGTGTATTTTTGTTTTAAATTACATATTACCCCCATAAGTCTCAAGAGAATAGGGGAATAGTAGGAGAATCAATTCTTCGGAATAAAATTAACGTACAGCTACCATATTAAATTCAATATGAAATGCTTAAGATTTTAGGTCGAAATATATATCACCTTTTTAACAAAACAGTTTTTACCCTCCAAAAAATTAATTCTCTACCAAAAGAGATAAATTTTCCACGAAAGAGTTCAGTTTTTAAGATAGAAAGTCGCATGTTATAGAAAACAGGTAAATTCAATACTAAAAGGATGGATTTTATTGAAAAACGGTTTATTTTCAACTGAGAGAGATAGTTTTTCAATCAAATAGTTGAATTTTTAACAAAGAAAAATATGAATTTCAGATCCAACTTTTGAATTTTCAACAAAGTAGTTGAACTTTCATTCAAAAGAGACGAATTCTCAACAAAATATTTGAATTATTTTTCAATGAAAAAATTATTTTTCTACCAGATAGTGGAATTGTTAAATAAATAGCTTAGCTTCAGCCAAATTGTTTAATTTTCTACCAATATAGTGAGATTTTTCACCAAACATTTGCATTTTTAACGCAGAAATATGAATTTTCAAACCAGATAATGAATTTTCTAAAAAATAAGACCAATTTTTAACAAAATACATTCATTTTTAACCAAATAGTTGGATTTTAAGTACAAAATATCAATTTTCAACATAAAAATGGAATAGTTACATTTTCAGTTAAAAAATTAATTCTTGACTAAAAAACAACTGATTTTTAGCGAAATAATTAAATTCCAACTGAAGAGATGAATTTTCAACTGAAATCATGAATGAAAAATAAATAAATTTTCAACATTCAACCAAAAAATTATATTTCCAAATAAAATGATTATTTTTGAATCAAAAAGATTGATTTTCTATCAAAAAGACGATTTTTAACTGAATACATGAATTTTCAAACAAATAGATACATTTTCAATTAAGAAATATAATTTTTCAACTAATACTGATTCATTTTCAACCAGCAGTTGAATTTTCATTCAAGAAAGATAACATTTTTTCTAAAAGAATTGAGTTTTTGAACAAGAAAGATTTTTCAATCAAGAAATAAAAAAATGTCAACCAAATCGTTGAATTTCCGATCCAAAAAGGCGAATTCTCTATATGAAATAGTTCAAGTTTCAAACCGAAAATATGAATTTTCAACCGAAAAGTTATTTTTTAACCAATTAGTCGAATTTTTAACTAATAACGATCCATTTTCCACCAAAAACGAAATACAGTCGAACCTCGATAACTCGAACCCCCATAAGTCGAATTTTCAATAGCCCGAAGACATTTTACGTCCCCGGGATTTTAGTCAAGGTACAATAATTCCTCGACAGCTCGAATTTTCGATAACTCGAAGTGTGTTTGCGTCCCTTGGTGGTTTGAGTTATCGAAGTTCGACTGTAGTTAAATTTGCAGTTTCAAAAATTGAGTTTTAACTAAAAGACATTAATTCTGAACCGAGTCATAATAACAGTAAACATTTCAATTCAAAATGATCAACTTTCAATGGAAAACAGTTGAATTTTCTTATTGGGTTCTATTGATTCAGCGAAAAAATGAGATCAAGAAGATAAGGGGAAGTTTTTTTTAAAACAGATGAAAAAGAGAAATTCAATAAAAAAGGGGGAAAGTGGGGATAGGGGAAAAAGTGTAAAATCTGAACAATCGTAAAATTATAATTACTGGAAACAAATTGAGGCACCATAAACGTAATTACTCATAAATAAAATTAGGACTAAGCAGAGCTTGGGTAGGTTAAAGAACTTTTTTTTTAGTTTTCTATTATGGCAGGCAAATTTTTATATTTGGGGTTTTGTTATTTGTTCAATTATATGAAACTGCCACAGTGTTCTAAAAAGCCTTTATAAAGGATAAATTAAGCAAACCTTTTTTGAGATTTTGAACTATTCTTGTTTATCTTCAAAACACTGCTTTTGGAATTAAATAATTCTGATGCGCAATTTTATGATATGTAAAAGCGTTGCACATTATTTTGATCCAATTACGGAATCAAATTGATCAGTTAGCATTTACAGAGTCACGGAAATTCTTTTAATGATAATTGATCTTATTGAATCTTTTCTAACTAGTAATTTTCGATTCTAGTTTATGAGATAGTGTGAAAGGTGGAAAGAATTATCAATCTTCTGGTCAATCAGAAAGCTCATGTTTTATACCCATACAAAAACTCACAAACAAGATATTTGAAATAAGATTATTTATTGCTTTCTATGATGCTTCACAACACAATCTTCAAAAATTGTTAGCTCAACCTATTTAAAACATTGTAGACAAAAAATATAATCTTTCGTTAAAGACAGCTGATATTTTAAAAATAAAATTGATAATATAATTTTTGCAAGCAATAACAAGATCATTTCTTAAGATATTGAGTTAAAAAATGCATAGCATTCCCGACTCGTTTATAATTAATTGCATACTAATAAACTGGAATAAGATCACTCAACATATTAATTTTCCAAAAACAAAAATTTTTAAACTCATTGAATTCTGCTTAAAAAATTCCTATTGTAAATTCAACGATCAATTTTATAAACTAACGTGTGTCATCCCAATGGGATCTCCCATTTTACCAGCTCTTGCCAACTTTGTTCTTGAAAGAATTGACCAAAGAACTCTTCCACAAATTCCTCATGATGTCACTTTCTTTCTTTCCTGTGTTCATGACATCTTCACCTGTATTCCTGACGATAAATTTGATATTGTTACTAGATTCAGCAATCGCCACTAAAAACTTAAGTTTACAGTTGAATTTGGAAAAGACAATCAAATCAATTTTTGTTACCTTACTTTCATCAGAAAAGATGGTACCATCAGTCATCACACATTGGTTAAACTAACGTGTTCGGGCAGATGTTTATATTTTCTATCACACTGTTGTGTTAAATATAAAGTTAGTGCCAGAAATAACATTATTGATAGAGCAATTAAGTTATCACATAAAAATTCTACAAATAATAATACAAAGATAGTCACAAATACTTTAAAAATTAATTATTATCAAAATTCTTTCGTTGATAAATATGTTATATGTTATTCCTTCTATGCTGATGATGAAAACGATGTTTCTAATTGTTTCGGTAACTTGAAAGATCCTATTAAAAATATGATAAAACGCATAGTATTGATCTGATTGACTCTTCTGGCTGTGATGGCTATTATAATGGTCATTCTGAAAGATATTTTCATTAACGTATCAGAGAACATGAAAATGGTTGTAAGTGTGTTGATCGTGGCACTACCCTTGTCCAATACTCACATAGTTTGTAACACCACTTCGCTCAATACATGAGTTTTTATAGTATAGTTTCCTGAAGTTATTTTTAATAGCTCATTTATTTATTTTCGCTAGTCAAGTTTGTTAGATTAATTTTACATCTTTTTTGTTATCTATCTTCTGCTTAGGAACAGATAATGGTTGTACGTTTTGTACTTCGGACATAACTTTTTTGAAACTGATGATGCTTGTCAATCAACTCAAGTGAAATGTCTTTCATATGTTTATTTTATAAACATTGTTAGAATTTAGTTCGATAAAGGAGCTTTTTGATAGAACAGAAAATCGATAATTCTTTCCACCTCTCACATTCTTCCTACACTGGTCGACACCAAGGAACATGAATTATATTTTATAAGATAATTTTTGTTTTGATATAATTCACTATAAAAATGAAGTATTATTTCAGGGCTGATTTCAGGCATTACAATAGGACTAAAAAAACATCGAGTGGTACTAAAATGAGACTACTGGTGGGATTCCAGAATCGTTTGTTTCGCATTGAGAAAATAACAGCATGAAGTTATCGTATTCAAAAACGGTAGCATGTCATTTCTCCCAAAATTTATTTCACCCAAAATTTATTTGACTCAAAAATGGAAACACAGACGTGTGAACATAGAAGATGCAGTCCGCAATAGTGAAAATGAAAATTTGTGGTAAGTGATAAAAAAAAGTTCACCGCAGAGGGAGCAGTAGTAGAAGTCGTCAGACGATAATAAAATTTAAATAAAAGGAACACTATTCAGCAAAATCTTTAAAGACGTGTATACTTAAAGAGTTTAGAATACATTTATTTTTCAAACATCTGCGAACATGATTTTATATTAAAGTTAACTTTGAAATTAGCGTACTATTAATAAAATGGACAAGTTTGCGCTGGAAATTACCAGTTTTTTGATTGGATATAAGTACGGCAAAATTGGTATTTTTCTAAAGGAAATGGTGTTTTTCGCCAAAACCAACAGGACTTACTTACAAACAAATAATTTGAGTATTTTGAGGTAATGATTGGCTATATTAATAAAAAATTTGTATTTTTCTAAAGGAAATGGTATTTTTCGCCAAAACCAACAGGACTTACAAACAAATAATTTGAGTATTTTGAGGTAATGATTGGCTATATTAATACAAAATTTGTATTTTTTTGCAAAACCCAACAGGACCTATCAAGAAATAAGTAATTTGAGTATTTTGAGGTTATTATTGGGTAATTGACCAGAAAATGGTATTTTTTCGCAAAAATCGATAGCGCCTATCTGAAAATAATTACTTCCAGTATGTTGAGGTTATGATTAGCTGAATTAATGGAAAATTGGTATTTTCCGGTAAAAACCAACAGGATCTGTTCACAAATAACTAATTTGAGTATTTTGAGGTTATTATTGAGCAATTGACGAGAAAATGGTATTTTTCGCAAAAATCAATAAGACCTATCTGCAAATAATTCGTTTGAGTATTTCGAGGTTATGATTGACTAAATCTCAAATACTACAACTACTTATATTCACATATGAGTACTTTTGGTTTTTTCGAACAATACTAATACCCTGTTAAATTATCCAATGATAACGTCAAAATACTTTAGCTACTTATTCATTAATAGGTGCTGTTGGCTTTTGCCAAAAAATAACAGTTTTCTATTATTTTAGCCAATCATATCCTCAAAATACTCAAACTTGCAGATATTTCATATTGATTTTTGCGAAAAAATACTATTCTTTTGTCAATTGCTTAATAATAACCTCAAAATATTTAAATTACTTACTTGTGAACAGGTCCTGTTGGCTTTCCAAAAAATACCAATTTTCTATTAATTCAGCCAATCATAACCTCAAAATAATCAAACTAATTATTTGCAGATAGGCGCCATTGATTTTTGCGAAAAAATATAATTTTCTCGTCAATTACCCAAAAATAACCTGAAAAATACTCAAATTACTTATTTGTGAACAGGTCCTGGTAGTTTTTTTTAGCAAAATATACAAATTTTCTATTAATTCAGCCAATCATACCCCGAAAATATTCAAATAACTTATTTGTGAACAGGTCCAGTTAGTTTTTACCAAAAAGCACCCATTTTCTACAGAGTCAACTAATCATAACGTCAAAATGCTCAAACTAATTATTTGCAGATGGGCCCCATTGATTTTAGCGTAAAAGTACCATTTTCTGGTCAATCACCCAATAATAACCTCAAAATACTAAAATTACTTATTTGTGAACAGGTCCTGTTGTTTTTTGCAAAAAATACTACTTTTTTATTAATTCAGCTAATCATAACCTCAAAATACTCAAACTAATTATTTGCAGATAGGCCCCATTGATTTTAGCGTAAAAGTACCATTTTTTGGTCAATTACCCAATAATAATCTCAAAATACTAAAATTACTTATTTGTGGATAGGTCCTGTTGTTTTTTGCAAAAAAATACTAATTTTTCATTGAATTAGCCTATCATAAACTCAAAATACTCAAATTACTTTTTTAAAGGTAAGTCCTGTTGGTTTTGGCGAAAAATATCATTTTCTTTAGAATAATACCAATTTTTCCGTACATATATCCACTCCATAACCTTACAATTTTCAAACTGGTAATTTCCAGCGCAAACTTGTCCATTTTATTAATAGTACGCTAATTTCAAAGTTAAACTTAATAAAAAATCATGTTCGCAGATGTTTGAAAAATAAATCAATTCTAAACTCTTCAAGTATACACGTCTTTAAATATTTTGCTGAATAGTGTTCCTTTTATGTAAATTTTATTATCGTCTAACGACTTCTACTACTGCTCCCTCTGCGGTGAACTTTTTTTAATCACTTACCACACATTTTCATTTTTACGAATGCGGACTCTATGTTCTATGTTCACACATCTGTGTTTCCATTTTTGGGTAAAATAAATTTTGGATGAAATAAATTTTTGGAGAAATGACATGCTACCTCAAAAACAGGACACGAAAGAAATGATACCGTAAAAAAAGAGATCTCTAGTTTTTACAATGTTTAGTTTGTATATTTCCTCTTGGCTCTTGGTGATTTTAATGATGATGATTTTGTAGAGACGTATCTGATTATAAATTGTTAGCATGAAATGGAAGGGAACTGACAAGGAATTGCAGCAAATTGTTAGAAAACAGTCATTACTTGAGTGCTGGAAGACAGACGAAGAAAGATGTTCGATATGTCGATACATCTCGGAGGCTGACAAGACGGTAATCATCGGGTCTTCCCACGCGTCTTTCCAGTAATAAGCGCAGGTGAACTTTTTCCTCTGCATTGAGATTTGACGAGTATCGCCTTCGATCCCACCGGCTTTAACGACTTTCTCCCTCTCACCACTATATTTTCCCGCCGACACTTCCACCTTCTTTCTCGTAAAGAAGACTCGTAAAAAAAGCCAAGAACTTGAGACACTATGTTTAGAAATAATGATAAAAAGAAACTTCAAAAAATTATATTTATCAATATTTCAGGAAATTATAAATGATCGATTTTTGAAGTTTAAGGTTTGGAAACGACTGCATTCCCTGGAAGCTAGGGGATTGAAACTTTTATTATTATTATTTATCATAAAAATCTACGATATTCATGTTTCAGATTTGAGGTATGAAACTTGGAACACATTTTAGAATTTGAGAATTCATATCTAAGATTTTAGGTAGAGGCATTTTGATATTGTTTTATTTTTTCGTTTCAAATAAGCATTGGAAATTTCATTTCCATAGCAATCTTTTTGTAATGCTTCAAGAGTATGTTGTGGAACTAGGATTCCACATTAAAACAAAAATTATGAAAATTTTAAATTTATATATTGATATGAGTATAATTCAAAGGAGGCATGATGGTTTAGATGGTAGCCTGCTTGACCTTTCACTATGATGAAGGCGAGTAGAAAAACGATGTCTTCGGGTCGAATCCTGGCCTAGAAAAACGAAACTAAAATTTGGTTACCAAAAGTTTCTGTTTTCTTCCTTGGTTGTTTGTTTCCTTGAGAAAAATACTTCTGTTACTAAAAACTCCTGCTTTTGATTGATATTGTTTCAAAAAATATTTTTTTTGTGTTTCGTAAACACGGGCCAACGACGAATGATTTGAAAGAACTTTACAAATTGAAAACATTAAGGCAATAAATTCCACTTTATTTATATTTTTAAATTATAGTGTTCACATTCATGAAAAAAACCTGAAAGCACATGCATATTTCGGGCCGCGCATAAATTACGTAAAGTCTTTTGGGCGTTGAGCAACGATTTTTCTATGTTGTCTTGCATGGGGTACAATTTTTGTTCAAAATTCAACTCCTTAGTTGAAAGTTGAACTGCTTTATTAAACAATTTTTGGTTGTCAAAATTTCACAATTTTAGTTGAAGATTCAACTGTTGGGTTGAAAATTAACATTTTTTTCCAAAATTCATATTTTCAAGTTGAAACTTCAACTGTTATGCAGAACATTTCTTTTTTTTTGCCTTAGAAATTAATCAATTTGGTAGAAAATTTGACTGTTTTGTGAAAGATTCGATTTAATAAATTGAAAATCATTCTTTTTAAATGAAAATTTGATTATTTTATTTTTGCTTCGAAAGTGATCTTTTCTCGACTAAAAATTCAAGTATTTGGTTGAAAATTTAGCTTTTTTGTCTCTTTTTTAACTTAATTTTTTTTCAAATTAATCTGTTTTGGTCGAGGCTTCAACTATTCTGTTGAAAAGTCGTATTTTCTGGTTAAATTCAATTGTGTTTTCTTCAATATTAAAATATTTTGTTGTCACAGTATCAAATATCATATTCTTTATTTAAAATGCAACTCCTTTGCTAAAACTTTTCTTTTTTGGGGATAAAAATTGATTTCTTTCATTGAAAATTTAACTATTTGGTTAAGAATGAGTTTTTCTGTTAAAATTCAATATTTTCGGGTTGAAGAGTCAAATGTTTTATATCGAAAATTCGTTTTTTTGCCTTGCCAATTCAACAATTTGGTAGAAAATTCAAC
>CAKNXH010062492.1:71127-144024 GCA_932178445.1 Andricus quercusramuli
AAAAGACGAATTTTTTATCGGGCAGTTGAAAGATGTTTTTTCTACAAAACGTCGAATTTTCAAACAGTCGAGGTAAACGAAAAAATCTATTTTCTATCAAGATAGTTGAATTGAACAACAACAAAAACGAATTTTCAACGGAATAGTTGATTTCTCAAACAAAAAGATGAATTTTTAACAAACAAGATCAATTTTAAAACCCAAAAGACGAATTTTCATCAATATACATAAATTTTCTATCGAACAGTTGAATTTTTAACCTAAAAGTATTTACCATCCAAAAATGGAATAGGTAATTTTTCAGATGAAAAAATTAATTTGCAACAGAAAGAAAACGAATATTCAACAAAGAAGTTAAATTTCCAACCAATGAGGTGAATCTTACAAAATTTTCTAAACAAAGTACTTCAACCAAGTAATTGAGCTGTTAATAAAAAATGATCAATTTCTAACCAAATATTTGATTTTTCAACCAAAAAGATGGCTTTTTCGACAAAGAAGATTAAAAAATATTCTACCAAATAGATGAATATTCAAAAAAATACATCAATTTTCAACAAAGTTGTTGAATTTCAAAGAGAAAAAGGCCGATTACGTACAAAACAGTTCAATTTTCAATCGAAAAATATAACTTTTCAAGAAAAAGGTAATTTTTTACAAAATAGTTGTATTTTCAAAAATAGTTACATTTTTATGAAACCAGTTCAATTTTTAACCCAATATAAGAATTTGGAACTAAAAACATTGATTTTCAACAAAAAAAAATGCATTTTCAAACCAATTCGCTGAATTTTCAAGCTAAAAAGATTACATTTTCTACATAACAGTTCAATTTTCAACTTAAATGATAAATCTCCAACCAAATTGAAATTAATTTTTAACAAAGCAATTTAAATATGAAGCAGGTAGTTGAATTTTCAACCAATAAAGGTCAATTCTCAACAACAAAAGAATGTAATATTCAATACTTCTACTGAAAAAATATTTTTATTTAAAATAAAAAAAATAGTTGAATTTAATAAAAAAAGTAGAATTTCCAACAAAACTGTCGAAACGTGAACCAAACTAGGTTAATTTGCAACCGAAGAGTTGCATTTTCAGCAGAGAAAATTAATTTTCTAAAAATGAAATACTTAAATTTTCAACCAAAGAGATGAATTTTCAACCAAAAAACTGAATTTTGAACAAAGTAGTTTAACTTTCAACCAAGTAGTTGAACTTTCGACCAAAAAAGTTTATCTATTGACAAAACAGTTGTATTTTCAACCAAATTAACTAATTTTGAACCAAATAGTACGTTTAACAAACAAACAAAAATGAAATCCATACCAAAAATATAACAGTAGACTTTGCAACAAAAAATAGTTGGATTTTCGCAATGGGTTCTATTAATGCAGTCTGAAATGTGAAAATGCTTTTCAAATTTATTAAGTTATTATTGAACGGTACCATTGTAGGGCCATCTTTCGCAAACTTTGTTCAAATTTATCTTCAGGAAACGTACTAAATCTTATCCAAGTTCGTAACGTTACTTTCAATGATTTCCCCTCCTCCTGTTACCAACCGTAGTTTGTTGCGCGACCCCCCCCCCCCCCCCCCTCTCATACTGGTAAGGTAGTTTATAGACGGCACCTTACCAGGTAAATTTCAAACAATTATTGCATAAAGTATTATGGAATGAGTGGCGTACTATCAGAGCCTATATTTAAAAATTGTATTCAGGTGAATGAAAGCCAGTAAAATTCTCGGGACAGGATATTGTTGATTTTTTCATTTCCACCCATATGATTCGAAATTATATAGTGGAAGGTGAGATGTATGATGTGTGAGAAATTGCAGGATTTTTTCTTGTTCCATGCGGTGGCACAAGTTCCTTACCCTTGTATCTGGAAGTTAATAATGCCTTCTCCCTTTCCCATTGAATAACACGCGGTCTTTCTTTCTCCATCTCTCTTTCTCTTTCTGTATAGAGGCGAACGGCATTTCCCTCTCTCGAGAGAGAGGGAGGGAGGGAAATGCAAGTCCAAGTGCAGCAATCACTTGCGTATACGGCACGACCTACCAGCTAATCTATTACCAGTTGCCTTACCCTTGCCTCCTGCAGCGTCGCTATTCTATATCGCGGGTCGACCTTTATTCCCGATCAACGATCGCGCAACCCTGGAAAAATCTTTCACAATCGGCGAATCCTCCACCGTACCTCTGAGAAAAAACAGTCGCGTAACACTAATCGTCCTTGAAATTGCACTTTCAATGACCCACATTTAATATAGGTACAACCGCTGTACGGGAATACTTGCCATTTACCGGCTTAGAAATTTAACAATTTGATTGACATTTTTTTCTCCCATGACTACGTAGGGGAGACCCCCTACAGTGGATACTGAACCTAGAATAGATAGCACAGCCCCTCAAAAATAGGAGGAGTTCCGACGAACCAGAGTAGTCAATTCTTCCGTATTTTGGGTCGCTGAATCTGAATGCAAAGTCGAAATTCCAAACTTAGCTCTTCTCTCTTCCTAACTTCAAAAAAAAAACTTTTTTCATACATTTCACCACGAAAAAAAGAGTGAGAGTTCCGATGGACCAGACTAGTCAATTCTTATGTATTTTGGGTCGCTGAATTCAAATACAAAGTCGGAATGCTGAACTTAGCTCTTGTTTTCTTCCTAACATCAAAAAATACTTTCCTCATACATTTTACCAGCCAAAAAAAGTAAGAGTTCTGACGGACCAGACTAGTCAATACTTCCGTATTTTGGGTCGCTGAATCCGAATCTGAAGTCGAAATGCTGAACTTAGCTCTTGTTTTTTTCCTAACTTCAGAAAACATTTTTTTTCATACATTTCACCACCCAACAAAAAGTAAGAGTTCCGGCGGACTAGACTAGTCAATTCTGACGTATTTTGGGTCGTTTAATCCGAAGTTGGAATACCGAAGGTAGCTTTTGTTTCATTCCTGACCTAAAAAACACTAATTTCGTTCATTTCATAGCCCTTAAATAAATGTAGGAGTTCCAGCACACCAGACTAGTCAATTCTTACATATTTTTGGTCGCTGAATCTGAATCCGGAGTCGATATTCCGAAGCGAGTTCACGTTTTCTTTTTAACTTCAAAAAAGGACAATGATAGTATTTTTTTAGGATAGGAAATTTTGAGGTCATGAAGAAAAAAAGAGCTGACATAGGAATTCTGACTTCTGTTTCAGCAACTTGAAATACGTAAGAATTTACTAGTCTGTTCCGTCGCAACCCCTACTTTTTTGTGAGGCTATGTAATCAATTGATCACTAATCATTAATTAAAAGCACAAATGCACGTGAAATAAAAAATTTTAATTCTTATTTATTAACACATATGGATTCTTAACTATCAAATAAATTTAAAATTCTGAACGCTCAAACGAACAAAATTTTTTCTGGCGGATTTGTAGTCAGAAACAATACTAAAATACTAACTCATTTATATCACAAATTATAGATTACAAAAGGAAGTTAACAAATGCATCATTTTTAATTGTAGTTAGGACAACATTTGTAGATAAAATAAAATCGTGAAGAAATGTTTCGTTCATTGGAACACTCAGAACTTAAGGTACATTCTTGAAAAACAATTTTTTAAAATTGAAAATTCAACTAGTTTGTTGAACATTCCTCTTTTTGGTTTGAAAATTTATCTCATTTTGTAGAAATTTCAATTTTTATGATTGAAAATGTAACTGTCTGGTTAAAAATGATTCTTATTTGGTTAAAAATGAACTTTTTTGTTGAACATTCACATTTTCGTGTTAACAATTCCACTGCTTTGTAAAAAATTGTATTTTCGCCTCTAAACTTCAACAATTTGCTAGAAAATTTAACTATTTGCTCTGAAATTTATGTATGTTGTTAGAAATTCGTCTTTTTTAGTAGAAAATCAATTTCTTTAGATAACAGTACTCCTTGCTTGAAAGTTGAACTGCTTTCTTGGAACTTTCTTTATTTGTTTGAAGATTCATAATTTTAGTGAAAAATTCGTTGAAAGCTCAACAATTTATTATTAAAATCAGCTACATAGTGCAAAATTACACTATTTTGTAAAAAATTATTTTTTATATTGTTTATTGTTAATTTATATTGTTATAAATATTAATAAATTATAGGAGCAATTATTTTTTCACTTTAACTAAATATTCCATCGCTCGAACAGAAATATTGGAAATTTCAGAAGAAAAAACACGACCTTTCTAGTATTATTCTAAGGGAGAATTGCTATGAATACTAATGAATTGTTTGAAAAAAATTCCAAAACATCTGATTATCAGTAGAAAGTAATATTTTATCAATTAAAAAAATGTATCCCAAAACAAAGCGCAAAAAAAAATAAATTAGCGCCAAAAACTCGTAAAACCCATTTTTTCACTTACGGGGTTTTTTTGGTACTACATAAAATAGGCTTATGATGATGACATTCAAAAAGGAATACTTGTATGCTGAGGGACAACTTGATATGCTTATTATTGAGGATTCTGTTAAAAATGTACAAAAACGTATTTTTTTCTTATGAGAAATATGTGTTAAACGTGATGGGGTTTGCGCCACCTCTTTATATCAATTTTTTCAAAATGAAAAAATAAGCTTTTTTGGTTTCGAAAAAATTTAGGGGAGGGAAGGGGAGCACGTAAAAGCATGAAAATGAAAAAAAAGAATTTGATCACCCTACTGGAGAGTTACTTCACAAAATATTAGAATAGTGCAAGTAGAAAAATCCGGCTTTGGTACGGCGAGCGAATTAGAAAGTTTCCTGATTTTAACGCCCAAGTTTCCTTCAAATCATTATGTCACGAATGAACTTCACTTAATTGGTGTTGACAATTGTCAAATACTATAAACGATATTTTTTTTCTAATTTTTTCATACCTCTGAACAATAGTGTGGATCGATAATACGTTGAAGATTCATCATTTTAGTTGAAAATTCATTTTTTTAGTGAAAATTTAAGTATTTTGTTGAAAATTTGTTTATTTTTGTTCCAAATTGAACTATTTGATTTCTGATTGGACGGTACGTACCAAAAAATACAGCTATTTGTACCGAAATTTCTGCACCCTGCTATTTGTATCGAAAAAAATCCGGCTCTTCATTCCGACATTTTTGTACAAGCAGCCGCGGCCTTCTTTTTAACCGAAAATTCAACTATTCCATACTTACTTGGAAATTGATCTTTTTTAGATAAAAATTCAGCAATTGGGTAAATTCAACTGTTTTGAATTTAAAATTAAAATATTCTTTGAGTGAAATATGGGCTGTTTTTTATTTTTAATGAAAATCTTTTTTGTTGAAATATCAACTATTTGGTTAAAGGTTTGGTTGAAAATTTAACTATCCTGTTGAAAATTCTAGGACTGTGCTGAAAGATTGGTTTTTTACAATGAATTAAATTCATTGTTTGAAAGTTCATCCGTTTTTATTAAAAATTCAACATGTTGATTGATATACTCTATTAAGAATTCATTTTTAAATTCATCTCTTTTGTTGCAAATTGTACTATTTTGTTGAAAATTCGCCTTTTTGATAGAAATTTAATCTTCTTAGCTGAGAATTCACCTTTTTGGGTTAAAAATTTAACTTCTTAGTTGAAAGTTTAACTAATTTGTTAAAAATTCATTTTTGTTTGGATGACAATTCTTCTCTTGAAAGTTCGTTTTCTTATTGAAAATGAATTTTATCTATTGAAAACTCAACTATTACATTCTTGGTTTATAAGTACCCATCTTTAATTGCAGATTCGCCTTTTTTGGTAGAAAACTAATTTTTTTGTTTAAACTTTTTTCTCTAAATGCAACTTTTTGGTAGTAAATTAACTAATTAATTCTTGGTTGAAAATTCAACTTTTTGGTGGGAAAATTTAATTCTTTTGTTGAATATTCGTTTTTTTTGTTGAAAATTCAACAGATTGGATCATTTAAAATGACTGATTTCACCAGGAAGTCGAATTGACTGCTTTGAAAAGTCACACTGGACTGATTTGTCAGTTTTTGAATCTGCATTATTTGAATCAGTCGAAATTTTCTTCGAAGCAGACACTTTTCATATATTCAAATTACAGTACACAACTTTATTTCAATTATATCAACTTTCTACAACCTAGGTTAAAGTTTCATTTTTTTCTCTAAAACGTACTATTTAATGTAAGAAAAATTCTCCTAATGTCAATAACACGTTACTCTGTGTAATATTTGCTATTTGTACCAAAATGTCGGCAAAAAAGCCCCTTTTCCAGGTCCATCTATTCGTACACAAAAAGTTCGGCTATTCATACTGAAATTTCTATACACGCAGCTACAGCAATGTTTTTAACAGCAAATTTAACTACTGCATTTTTTGTTGAAAACTTATATTTTTTAGTTGAAAATTAAACTATTATTGATGAAAATTTCATTCTTGTTGAAAATTCATTTTAATTGGTAGAAAAGATTTCTTCTTGGCCAAAAGTTAATTTTTTTGCTTGATTCCAAGTTTAACTATTTGGTTGAAAACTAACTTTTTGTTGTTAAATTCTTGTATTTTGTTGAAAATTTGTCTTTTTTGGTAATCTTCTTGATGAAAAATTAATCATTTTTACTTGGAAATTTACCTACTTGTTTGAAAATTGATCTACTATGTTAAAAATTAATTTTTTCAGTTTTATTATTTGAGTTGAAAATTCAACTTATTTGTTCTCTAGTAGCTTAATGGGAAAGCACCCGATCGGTAATCGGAAGTTCTGAGGTTCGTTTCCCAGCGGAGCGAAAGGAGATATTTTTTCATAAAAAAAATCAATTATTACTTGATTGAAAATGCAAGTACTTGGTTATCAGTTGAAATACTTCAATTAAAAATCAATTTTGTTGTTAAAGATTCATCATTTTTGTTGAAAATTCATCTCTTTGGTTAGAAATTTAACCAACTCCATGAAAATTCGTTTTTTTGTTTGTTAAAAATTAATGTTATTTACTTAAAATTTAACTATTACATTTTTGGCTCAAAAATAACCTTCTTTAATTTAAACTTCAACAGATTGCATCCTACATTTTTTATAAAAATTACTATGTGCTATAGGAAAAATTGTCTCAATGACACGTCATTTCGTGAAATTCCTTCGAATTTGATTCGACTTTAAAAACTTTTGAGACATATTAATTGGTTTCTAGAGATTGAGTCCTGTATTCTTGAAAATGGAAGCGACGAAATCTGAAAGGATTTGTAAAATTCAAGTGGATTTATTGAGTTCTGATGAATGCGACGATACCGTGACGAGTGTCAACCGAATTCGATTCGCCCTACCGATTTTAATGCGCGATTCCTCGTCCTTCGCAGTAGTCTCTTGACTCTCGGAGCCAATAAATTGCTTCCTGTCGCTGTCGCGAAATCGCAACCGGTTGGAAGCTCCCTCCAGGCTTCTCTCGTTTTGCTTCGTTCCATCGCCCCGGACTTTGACTCCGCACCATCAAAGTACTGCGAAAATTCGTATGAAATTACACCAATTTCACGAGGAAATCGACGTACTGCAATTTCGTTTTTTCTATCTCAAGAGAATTATTATCATTCAGGTTGACGAGAAATTATAGTGCTCTATAACTATATGACATTAAGCAAAAAAGGAATCACTGAGGAACGTTATTTCCATTGCCATTTTAGTGATGTGTTTTCTTCTTTAGTTTATAACAAAAAATTAAAATATTAATTATTTTATAGGGTTACACTTTTTTAACGGTTTAAATTCTTTTTCGCTTTTTTAAGCAAAATTTGTTGAAAGATTGTTTTTGGTTCAAAATTAATCTTTTCTACTGAAAATTCAACTACTTGGTTAAAATCTGATCTACTATGTTAACAGTTCATTTTGTTTGATTAAAAATTAATATGTTTACTTCAGAATTTAACTGTCTTTGTTGAAAATCCTTTCTTTCAATCTCATGAGAATTATCATCATTCAGATTGACAAAAAACTATAGTGCTCTATAAGTATATGACATCAAGCATAAAAAGAGCCACTGACAAGACATTATTTCCGTTGAAAATTTAGTGATGTGTTTTATTCTTTAGTTCATAACAAAAAATTGAAATATTGATTATTTTCTAGGTCACACTTTTCTAATAGTTTAGATTCTTGTTTTGCTTTAAAAAAAGATTTTTAGAAGATTCTTTTTTGAAGGAAAATATTCCTAGTTGAAAAGCCACTATTTTGGTTAAAAATGCAACAACTTAGATGACATACTTTGTTAAGAATTCATTTTTTTAGTTCATTTTTTTGTTGAAATTGAACTAATTAGTTGGAAATTCGTTCTTTTTAGTAGAAAATTAATCTATTCGTTTCAAAAATCACATTTTTGGTTGAAACAGAACCCTTAATCCAGAAAAAGTCAAATTCATTATTTACTTACATGTTTGCCCTCCTTGTTTTTCAAGCAGAAAAACTTTATTTTCAAGGCCTCAAAAAATAAAGTGTTTTCGAATGATGCATTCAAAATTATACTCTCAAATTGAATTTATAGAAATTTTAAAGAAGGTAATTATGTCATTACTAAATATCATATCATGTCATATTGAGTGACATTCAGAGTGATTGGATAGGTTTTATTTACTAAAAGATGTGATTCTGTCCAAAAAAAACTCGATTGACCTATAATATTAATGCATTTTATTGAAGAGTAAGGAAGCTATGGTAATGCATAATATTTGAAAATACGGTTTTTTATAGTAAAACTTTTCTCTTCAATATAATTCAAAGTTGATGCAAGAATATAAAAGATTTCTTTGTTCGAGACGAATCGATTGACCTACAATATTGATACATTTGATCAAAGAGAAGGGAAGTTATGATAATTTATATATTTTCAAAATTGATTTTTATATTAATAATTTTCTCATTCTCATAATTTAAAGTTGATGCGAGAATAAAAAAGTTGTGTAGTGATGTGAAAGGGATAGGGTACGACAGAATTTTTACCTTCCTTTTCCAGCTTGAAAAATTATCATTTCGAATACAAAATTTGATTTGTCTGATTTATTTTTGTATTTGAAACTTTTTTTTAATTATTTAGTAATTTTTGTTGTTGTAAATTTCTATTTTTAAATTGATCAAAATGAAGACTTTATTTTGTCTAATATTGAGAAAAATAACTAATGCTTCCTCTGTGAGGAAGCAAATACATTTGCTAACGGGAAGCAAAGTGCTCGTGAAATGAGCACCATATAATTATAAATACGAACAAAGTGGAAACACTCGAGATTGAATTCACAACTAGTTTTTAAATTGTCCTTCATGATTTTTGAAATGGAATCATTTCAATTTAAATCACAAAGTGAATACGTAATGTCTACCGTTAGAGAATTTTTTGAGACGATACTTTTATGGAAATAAATTTTCAAAAATTTAGCAGTCATTGTAAGATTTCTGGGAATATTTAAAAGGATTATTCATTTTGGGAAAATTAATTTGAAGATATTAATTAAAAAGATTTTAAGACATTTGGAAAGATTTCCAAAATTGTCAAAAACTAATCCGGAATATTTGAAGACAAATTTGGGAATAATTCGAGACAGTTTCAATGTTATTTAGGAATTTTATAAGTTCGGAAAATATAAAAATATTTTAAACAATAAAAGCCTTCGGAAAATTTCAAAAATATGTTCAAATGTTTCCCAAGCGTCCTAACAGCATTAACGCAAATAAGCCTAGTAATAAAAAAAAACTAGTTATTAGAAATTTTTAATCTGAATCGAAAATTTATTTTTTCTTCAAATTACAAGTTGCATAAAATTGTTGTTCTTTTTTGACTGAATAATTTTTGTTGTTGAAAATATAACCATTCAGTTTGAAATTGTGACTGGTTTGTTTCAAATTAAAGTATTTTTTGGCTAAGGATTCAATTATTTGTTATCGGTAGTTAGAATTTTCTTTAATTATAATATGAACTTTTATATATTTAGTTGAATATTCATATTTTTTAGTGGAAAACTTAACTATTTGGTTGAGAACAAAAATATTTTTGGATTCAAATATCAACTATCAACTCTTTGTGGAAATTCGTCTTTTTTGGTTAAAAATTAACTTTTTTATTGAAAATTCATATTTTTCAGTTTAAAATTAAACCTTCTTGTAGAAAATTAGTCTATTCTGGAGAATATTTTATATTTTTTAGGCAAAAATACCGCTGGTTGAAAATCAATCTTTTTCGGTTAAGAATTCAACTATTTTGTTGAAAATTTTTCTTTCTTGCATTACTTCATCGTTTTTTATTAAGAATGAAAATCTTCTTGAATTGAAACAACAAGTATGACATCATTTGTCGTTGAGAATTCATATTTTTTGTCTGAAAATTTAACTATTTGGTTGAAGACGAACATTTGTTTTGAAATTTTTATTTGACATCTAAGAATTTCAAAAATCTTTTTGAATTTTCTCAAGAATCCAAGGTGAATTATATGTAAATATCTTTAAAAACAAATAAACCTGAACATAAATAGTGATTCGAAATTTTTATTCTGTATTAAAAATTATTTTTTCCCTTAAACCGAAAAACTACGATTGATGATGATATTGACGGAAAAAGTCGCGAGACAATAAACATGCGAAAATCGAGCGGAAACAGGAGCTTCAATGTAGACAAAGTAAATTATTGATTTCGCAGATTATTGTTATTAACTCTGTCGAATTGAAAATAGTCATGAAAGTATGTTTTGATCTTCGAGCGGTTTTGCATTACGGAGAAGCACCTGACACATATTGTCAGCCTATCTTAAACCGTACAGCAGGACATTAACCTCACCTGACTGAAGTCATTGCCGATATCGATCGAGACACAGAATGAATATGATCAGTTATTTGCGACAATTTGCGTATCAGCTTACACAGGTCATTCATCAACAATTGTAAAATTTACCGAGAAACAATGCAACACCAATATGTAAACACAAAAGTTGAATGACTTTTACGCTGAATCACTCGCATTTTTCTGATAATGAAACTCAATCTGATTTTTCATCAGTAAACATTTTAGCGATCTCTAATGTATCGTATGTATCATAATGTATTTTAAACTCAAAATGCTCGCACAAAAAAATAACCCGTGAACATTTTTCAATGTATATATAATAAATTATATTTTATATTTCATTCATCATATTTCAATGCATCAAATTGAAATTTTCATTTTCCTAGTCAGGAGTTGAAGTTGAAGTACAAAGATCCTCAAAATTTGGAATTTTATTTTTGTTTTTTTTTTCACGTGCTTATTCAAAACCCACAAGGCCAATTTACTTGGAAACTTGAGAATGAACCAAATAACCCACAGTAATTGTATAGAAGTCAGGAAAAAGTCAGGAAAAAGTCAGGAATTTATAAAAAGAATCTTGTAAAAGACAGAGAATTTCTATAATTTTAAATAACTGTCAAGCAGAATAAAATTGAAATGTTTCAATTTCAACTTGAAATTCTTTTATTACGTTTATACAAGATTCTAAGTTAAAAATGTTACAAGTTTGAGATTTCGGTATTTTATTATGAATGGTCAGGGAAAATGAAAATTAATGCCGGGAAAAATTAGGGAATTTTTAAAAAGAAGTTTTGCGGTTACCCTGAAATAATATTCTTGTTAGTAATTTATTTGCCTTGTATTTATATTTATATTACTTTTTTTTGCAAACTCTGTCTCCTGAAGATTATCTTTTTAGCTATGAAATTGATTATTTGATTGAAAATTTGACAGTTTTGTTAAAAAGTCATTCTTTTTTGTTGAAATTTGAACTATTTCATAGAAAATTTACTTGTTTAAAATTCATATTTTGGCGTTGAAGATTCAACTGAAATCTTCCTTGCATAAAAATTCAACTATTTGTTTGAAAATTGGTTTACTCAATTAAAAAATGTATCTGTTTTAGAAGAAATTTCATGTTTCATGATAAGCTAAAGTTAGAAAATCATCCTTTTTGGTAAAAAATTCTACTGTTTTGTTGAAAATTCGTCTTTTTGGGTTGAAAAATCAAGTATCTTTGTAAAAAATTGACTTCTTGATTAAAGCTCACATTATAATGTTGAATAGTGGAACTCAAATCTTTTTTTGGATACAAATTTATTTTTTTTTAAATTTGATTTTTTGATTAAGAAATTTATCTGTTTTAGTAGAAATTCCACTCTTCTTAAATAAAAATGCTACTATTTGGTTGAAGATTCAATAATTTTATTGAAAAGTCATTCTTTTTCGTGGAAAATTCAACTCTTTTGTTGAAAATTCAAGTATCTTCGAAGAAAATATACTCCTTATTTAAAACACATATGTAAATAATGAAAAGCCAAGTTAAAATATCTTTTGGATTAAAATTCAATCTTTTTCAAATTTGCTTTTTCATTTAAAAATTCATCTGTTTCAGTCCAAATTTGAACTTTCTTTGATGAAATTGCAACGGTTTGTTCGAAAATTAATCCTGTTTGCTTGAGGATTCAACTATAGTATTTTAAAATTTTGGTTAAACGACTTTGTTGAGAAATCACTTCTTCGTTGAAGATTCATTATTTTGAGTTAAAAATCCATCCCTTTGTTTGGAAGTTGAACTATTTTGTTGAAAATTGATCTTTCCTAACTGAAAATTCCACTGCGTGTGTACAAGCTGAACTACTTTGTTGAATTTTTTTTTCCAATGAAGGTTTATCTCTTTGGTTGAAAATTGACCTACTTTGTTGAAAATTAATTTTTTTGCTGAAAATTCGTATTTTCTAATTGAAAATTCAATGTTTACATAGAAAAATCATCTTTTATTTCGAAGGTTCAACAGTTTAGGTTAACATTTTTCTTAATGACTGAAAAATCTTTATTTTTTAAAAATTCGTCTTTATGATTTTAAAATTCATTTTTAAACGAAATTTCATATTATTTGGTTGGAATATCAACTATTGCACTTTTTTGTTAAAAATTCATGTTTAGGTTCAAAATTCGATGATTTTGTGGATAACTCAATTATTTTATTAAAAATTTTATTATTTCCTTGAAAATATAAATATTCTGTTGAAAATTTAAATAATTTGTGCAAAATGCAAGTATTTTCATAAAAAATCATGTTATATGGTAAAAAAAGTCCTTTTTTTTGTTTAAAATAAATAAGTTTGAAAATTTTTAACTTGTATCTGAAATATTGTTTTATTCCGCTTATAAAAGACCTTGAATTAAAAATATTACTAGAATAAACTGCTGGTATTTGAATGTTGATGATTGGGAAAAATAAAAAAATGTTCAAGGAAAAATCAGAGACTTTTGAAAATGAATTTTTACCCTGCAAAGCATTATCTTAAATACAAAAAATTGCCATTAGTCCCATATCTTATTATTTCTGGAAACCACAAATTACGTACAGGAAGAGGGGGGGGGGGGGGGGTGGGTGTTGCTCGAAATATTTTCTCCCCGGTTCTTCACGGGGGGGGGGGGCTCTTGGAGAGGGCCTTTAATCCGTTACGTGATTTAAGTATGGCCCCTAGCCGTCAGTAGTGTATATAAATGGGAAAAATGTAAATCCTTTCAAAGAATTATTCCATTGAAACTGCTTTTCTCAAGAATCAACTACCTTTTTTCTATCATTTCATAAATTTGTTAATTTGATCGAATTCAAGAGGTGATTTGTAAAAATCGAAATATATTATTTAAATTGAGTTTTGGATACAGTTTTGATTCAAATATTGGTAATGTAACGATAGTAAAAAAAAATAAGTTTTTTAACAAAATTAAAATCATAATTAAAAACCATTAACTTGAAAATTAAAATTTTTGCATACCCAGATGCATGCAAAAGTAAACGAAGCGAGTGAAGATCGTGAGAGGAATGTCGTGACTCTGGTAGCCTACTCACTCATTCACTTACCGGTATTTACGGCTTATCTAACCTCACCTAAACTCTCACTATATACGAATGGACTCAGTACTTGCAAGAACAAGCGCCTCTTTATCAATTCTTAATTTAAAAATGAAAATCACGTTTAAAAGACAAAAAAAGAGAGCCAAATTTATCTAAAAATTTCAAGTCGTCGATTTTTCCCAAATTTTTTTATTACCCCACGAATTTTGGTTATTTCAACAAAACGTTTTTCAGTTCAATAAAAAATTCGATTTTTTATAAATTAATCTCGTTAAGACAAAAAAGTTTTCTCAAAACAACCAAGCTTCTGGAATAAAACATGTGGATGTTTAAATACCCGAAATTACGGAGAATTTGATTTCAAATTAAAAATAATTTAATATATTCGATTACTCTAATTCTGTTTTGGAACAAGAAATTTGGGGCAAAACCATAATTCTAACTTTGAACATGGAATTTTCCAAAATAATTACAATTCCTACTTGCAAGAGTGAATTTCATCAAAGAATTGTAATTCGTAGTTGAGACAGGAGATTTCAGTAAAAAAATTTTATTTCGACTTTGAGACAGGAAATTTTCTAAAAGATTTATAATTCTGAGTTGAAACAAGGAATAAATAAAAAATCAATAAAAAAATATAATTTTGAACTTGAGACGGGGAATTTTTGTGAAAAATTATAATTGTTACTTTGGGGCAGGGTGTTTTGAATTTTGGGGCAGGGAATTTTAGTAAAGAAATATAAAATTTGACAATTGGGGCAGGAAATTCCCGTAAAGAATTATAACTTTGACTTTTAATCAGGGAATTTAGTAAAGAATTATAATATTCATAGCAGGTTCACTTTAGAATAGAATATATCGTTGATAATGATAATTTTTACTCTATGACTGAGAGTTTCCGTAAGAAAATATAATTTGACTTGCAACAGGGAATTTTTTTAATGGAACGGGAGTTTTAGAAAAAAATTCCAATTCTTATTTGGGTGACGGAAATTTAAAAACATTCTGTTTCAAGTAAGAATTTCTCACGATTTGAAGCAATTTGAAATAATAGAAAATTCTGTAAATAAATATAATTTTAATTTGGAACAGGAATTTTGGAAATGAATTATAATTTTGTCTGAGAACAGGTAATTTTTGATAGGAAATGGGAAATTTTAAAAAATATTTTTATTCTGATTTATAAAAGAGAAATTTATAAAAACAATCCCTGTTCGAAGTAAGAATTTGTCAGATTTTTAAATCTCCTTCTTCAAAATCAGAATTTGTTTGAATTTAAAATTTACTTTTTTTGCAAATAAGAATTATCAACAGAAAATATTGTAAATTTTTGGAAGTAAATCTAATTGTCGCTTGGAACAGGGAACTTGTGTAAATAATTATAATTAAGAACTTCGAAAAGGGAATTTTCGGAGAAAAATTATAATTTACACTTTGGAGAAAGGGATTTGCGAATAGAATTATAATTTATATTTTGAGACAGGGAATTTAATAAAATTCGATGATTATTTTTACGTGTTTGAAATCGTTTTTAACGTATCGTTTGAAGATTTAGATTTTTCGACTTATCTCTTAATTTCCTTTTTCGATCAGCCAGACATCATTGAATGGTATCTACATAATTTCTCATATATGGGACGCTTCCTAGTCAATTTAAAAATGATAATGTGACATTTAAGGGCCTTTTTCTGCCTTTGGCAGAAAGGGGAAAGTGAGAAGACAGTATAGGAAGTTATAATAGGGGGAGGAAGAGGAAGGGAGTATGGGAAGATAAGGAAAGTGATGAGAGGGGTAGTACGGGAAGTGAGGGGGGAGAAAGTACGGAAAATATGGAAGGAGAATTGCGGGAATGGGAATCAGGGGAAGTAACTGATAGAAAGTAGAGAGGGGAGGGAAGTAGGGAAAGTAGGAAATAAGGGTAGAGTTAGTAGTGGATGGGAAGTAGGGAAATCCAGTGTCAGTGAGGGAGGAAGTAAGGAAATGAGAAGTAGGTGAAGACAGGAAAAATTCGGCGAGGAGAAGTGAGGGGATAGGAAGTAGAGAAAATGGGGGGCGGGAAGTAGGAGCAGGGGGAGGACGGAAGTGAGAGAAGACAGGAAAAGGGAGTAGAAGGGAAATAAAGGAAAGGGTAGTAGGGGAAATTAGAAGAGGGAAAGTAGGGGATGAGAAACAGTGAATGAGATAGTGAAGACATAAAAATAAGAGGAGGGAAAGAAGGAAGAAGTAGGGGATTATTTATGGTAGGCGATGTGGGGTAGGCGAAGTAGGGAAAATGAGGGGAGGTCTGTTAGAGAAGACAGGGAAAGTGAGAAGAGGGAAGTAAGGAAAGTCAGGGGAAAGTAGGGATCGCGAGGGGAAGTAGGGGATGTTATGAGTGAGGAAGTAGGAAAAGTGAGGGAAAGAGAAGCAGTGGAAGAAATGAAAAGTTTTAGGAGGGAAAGTAGGGGGAGTGAGAGCATGAAAGTATGGAAGACATAAAAAATATGAGGAGGGAAAGTAGGGGGATTATGTGAGGTAGGAGATGTGGGGGAGAGGGAGTAGGAGAAATGAGGGGAGGAAAGTTAGAGGTGGCAGGTAATGTGACAAGAGGAGAAGTAGGGAAAGTGAGTGGAAGTAGGGGACGCGAGGAAAAGTTATGACGGGGGGAGTATGGAAAGTGAGGGGATTAGGGGAAGTAAGGGGTGAGTAGGGGAAGTGAGGAGGAGTAGGGGAAGACAGAGAAAGTAATGTGAGAAGTTAGGGAGAGAAGAAGTGAGGGGAAGTTATGAGAGGGGAATTAGAGGAAGTGAGGGGAAGTATAAGAAGGAGAAAGGACTTTTGGTTCGGATGGGTATAAGAATACTGTATTTCATTTTATCCTACATATCACACAGCTTCATGCAGGGATATTGGGACTGGATTGTGTAGTGACAACTATGGAGTGAATTGATCTACTTTGAGAGATCAGAACTTAACGTCGAATCAGAGACCGGAAGTACCACAGAATTAGCCAAGCACGCGTCCTCCCACAGAGCCCAAAGCTCGTTCAATTTCCAAAGTGCTTCGAGACTCTTCACAAACCGGAATTGCGGAAGACTGATGTCGCTTCCGCTCCGGCTCGTTATTTCTCTTTCCCCGAAATCGCCCCGGGACACCAGCATCGATTGCCACTTATTGCGATTCCTCAAACCTCCACCTTCATAAGTTTTCGAGAAAACGTCGTTCCACCAATTCCTCTCGAGAAGATTACAAATCTTTTCTTTATAAGAAAAAAAAAACTAAATAAACAATCAGGTATATTCCACAAAATGATGGACAAACTGATCAACCAATAGACTAATTGATAAACAAATCGAGTGCAGGGAGGACACTTTTAATGCGGGGGAAAATTCCCAGTTTTTTCCTGGTTCGAAAATATTTGTCCCAGTCATTGAAATTAAAAAGTTCAAACTGTTAAAGCTGAAGATTTTTTCATTTGGAGTAGTCAAAACGAAACTGCAAATTGAGGCAGCCAAAATTGAACTCTTCTGAATTTTCAATTTTTCAAATTAAAGCTTAACAAAATTTTCATTAAAAAAATGATTGAGTATCAATGTTACAAACTTTAATTATACAAACTAAATTTCGCCACTTTTATCGTCGGAAAATATTATCGATTTTAAAAACCTTTTCTCGGGCATACAAATAAGAATAGTGATTGGTAAATACAGACTTTACAGCTCAAAATACTTTCAAAATAGAGGAAGTGAGATCATTTGTCACGAAAATAATGTATTAAATTCTTTTTCAAGAAATTAACATCTAGGTACCATATTAAATGCAATATAAAATGTTATAAATCCATAATATTTTGAGTCACAATATATTGCATTTTCTACAAAATAGTTCAATTTTCAAATCAATGAGATGAATTTTTTTAAAGGGTTGAGTTTTCAAGTTAAAAAATTGAATGCTTTGAAATATAGTTAAATTTGTAGTAAATTACTTAATTTTTTAACCAAATTTTCAAACAAAAAATATTGAAAATTTCAACGAAACAGTTTATTTTTAAACCAAATAGACGAATTTTTTAAAAGATAGTTGAATTACCAACCTTAAAAGGTGATTTTCCAGAATAATATAATTTTGTATCAATAAAGATGAATTTTCAACCAAATATTCAAATTGAAGAAAAAATTAATTTTTAATTATACAGTTGAATTTTCAAACCACAAAAACGAAAATTTTTCATGGCAGTTAAATTATCAACCTGAAAAAGTGTATTTTCAACAAAAATTATTATCATTAGCCAATAAAGATCATTTTTGAACTAAATAGTTGAAATTGAAAAAAAATTATTTTTCAACCAAATAGTTGCATTTTCAACCAGATAGTTGTACTTTTCAGAAAACAGTTAAATTATCATCCTGAAAAAGCGAATTCTCAACAAAATAGATAATTTCAAATCAATAAAGATACATTTTCAACCAAATACTTGAATTTTCAAACAATAAAGGCAAAGTAAAAAAATAGTTCAACTTTCAAGAAACAAAACATTTTTATCCAAATGGTTGCATTTACATCGAAATAGTTGTACTTTGGATTAAAAGAGTAGAATTGCCAACAAAACAGTTGCACTTTCCTAATAAAAAAATACGAACTTTCAGCCAAATAGTTAAATTTTTAAACAAGTAATTAGATTTTTTAACAAAAAGACGAACTTTTGGAAAAACTGTAGAATTATCAACCTGAAAATGTGAATTCTCAACAAAAAATATCATTTCCAACCAAAAAGATGAATTTTCAAATCAAAAAGACGATTTTTCAAGCCAAAAAGGGGAATTTTTCAGAAGGTTTTAAAAGTATTAACCTGCAAAATTAAATTCTCGAAAGAGACGGATTTTCAGAAAAATAGTTGAATTTTTGAACAAATAGTTAAAATTTCAAACCAAAAAGACGAATTTCTTATAATTAAATTTTTTTTGTAATTGTCATCTATGCCTTAAAGGACGCTTTATAATGTGCTGCTGTTGCACATAAAATTAATCATTATTTTATAAACTTGAAGTTTTTTCATTGAAAATTAAACAAAATTCCCGATCATTTTCCAGTTTCACCGGTCTAGTGGACACCAGGAAATGCCCTTTTTCGATTAAATCTGTTGATTATTGAAATCACTCTCAAAAAATGTTATTTGAAATTGAAACAAGTTGAAGAAACTGTTATTGAAGATTTGTTATCGTATTTAAGCGACTGTGAAAGATCTACTTTGTCGATGCACGTACGAGCGCAAGTACGAGAAAGCATTTCATTCCAGGAACACGCACTCACACACATAAAGCGTGTGCGAAAAAATGAGCCTTGGCGATCCTGGAAGGCGAATTCGTTCTCCCCAACCAGTATAAGTCTAACGACTGATTCGAACCAAGGCAAGAAGCATTAATGGTATAGTTGAATTCCAAGCCACTGACCGTAGCATCTTATTTCACATTTCTTAAATTATTTATTCTCATTAGGTACTGAAATCATTACAAGTTTCTGAAAAGAATCTCAAATCCCCTGGGAAATTTCAAATGTTCATCGAAATTAATTAATGATCCAACATTTAGTTTCTAAATTACTTCCGCCTCAAAGATTCACATGGAAATTGAGTTTGGCTTTTATGTTGTCGATTAGCGTAGTGGAATTATTTTTTTGTCGAATTCCTCACTAGCTCCACTAGGATTTGAACCCAGGTCCACAGATTGCCGGTCCGGTGCTTTAACCCACTAAGCTACGAAGAGCGCCAGACCGGAAAACTGTAGACCTGGGTTCGAAACCCAGCGGAGCTAGAGAGGAATTTTTTCACAGCTGAAGACTATAGCCATTCTGGTTCAGACTAGTGGATCAGAAACCGTCATTCCATTGACAAAACAAATTATTCACATAGAAAGTAACATTTCTATAATTGTATAGATGATAAAATTCAAATCACTTTTTGAATTTCAAGATCGAGATTCATTTTTCATTCATATTTCAAAAATTTTCAGGGTGCCTATCCGATGGATGCAGGGTGGTCGTAGGTCAAGCCAAACCTAAAAATCAGGTAAATTTTATTATTATCTTGAATTTTTTTTATGAAAACGTAACTATTTTGTTGAGAATTCGTTTTCTTTTTTGTTTCTTTAAAATAATTTTGTTGACTGAAAATGTAATTTTTCTAATTTCATTTGAAAACCGATCTTTCTTAGTTGAAAATTAAAATATTTGTTTCAAAATTTATGTATTTTTTTGAAAGTTCGTCTTTTTCGGCAGAAAATTACTCTTCGTGGTTGAAAGTTCATTTTTTTCCATGAATAAAAATAAAAAATATTTTCAAAAATTTCCCATAACATGTCGAAAATCACCTGTTCCAAGACAAAGCTACAATTCATTACGAAATTCTCTCTCCGAAATTAAATATTATAATTCTGAACAAAATATCCTTTCCTAAAGTGATCCTATAAGCAAAATTATATTTCGTTACAAAATTCCCTGTTCAAAAGTCAAAATTATAATTCTATAGCGGAATTTTCTGTCCCAATTGTCCAAATTATATTTCTTTGCTCAGAATCTACGTCGCAACTTTGAATTATAATTCTTTTTAAAAATCCCCTGTTCTAAGTCATGATAAATGTAATTTTTCACGTTAATTTTTTGTGTGTATTTCTTCAATTTATTCCCTGTCCCAACTCAAGGATTTCACGTTCGTTTTTTTTATTGTTCTGACAATTAAAATGCTGAAAAAAATATAACCGACATGAATTTTGAAAAATTGGAAGAACTAAATGTGAAAAAGTTCAATAATCGTATACCCCCTCCCAGAATTTTGACCCTGACAGAAAATTCTCGGTTTCAAAGTCAAAATTATAATTCTTTTAGAAAGTTCCCTATTCTTTATGAGAGTTATGATTTTTTTCAAAAATTCCTTGTTCTAATTTAGAATTACAGTAATGTAATATATGAAACCACTGTTAATTTGCATGACAGTATATTCGAGAGAAAAATCCTGGCCACTGAATCACATTCCCGATCATTTCCCGGCAAACCAAATTCCCGGTCATTTCCCGGTTTTTCCGATTTCCAGTTCAAATACCTTGATTTTTATTAAAATTTTTTAGAATTAAGATCTGCGAACGAATGTTGAAAGAGCGATGCAAAGGAATAAAGATACTCGATAGCAGAATCTATAAGGTGCTTAAGGCAGTAAAGATCTTTGGAAAATAGAGCTTACAACTAGATTCCTGATTGGAAAGGACTTAAGAGAAATGAGAAAAAATATGGGTCGAGTGAGGAATGCGAAAATTGATTAAATTACTAACTAAAGAGGTATAGAATACTGAACGAAATTTATTGCACCTTGAACTTGTTCGATTTAAGGTGCACTTCCAAGTTATGACAAAATCCACTGAATTGGGGAAATTAAATAAATCGCAAAAAAATCAACTTCACCGACCACCCTCACTGCCCCAAGAAAAACATAATACCGCCTTTCAAAAAAACAATTTAATTAACCATTAAATAGAATTATTATATTATATTATATATATATATATTATATTATATTAATTATATTAATAAATCGTCAACGGCGATACCACGCTGAAAACACCAGTTCCCGTTAGATCACTGAAGTTAAGCAGTGTTGGGCGCGGTTAGTACTTGGATGGGTGACCGTTCGGGGAATACTGCGTGTTGTTGACCCGTCGCGGGTGTGGTGGACCCACACGGTAGTATTTATCCACCTAGAAACACTACCCGAATCGGGTAGTGAGGCAATGAACTTTCGAGTTCGAAATGCTAATCAATTTTTTTTTATTTTAAGTAGAATTATCTTAAACTAAGTGCGCATGTCCGAGCGCATGCGTATTCTGCAATTGATTTAACATCTCGGATATTTCACCTCAACATCTACGCATTCCCCTTTTCTCCTTGTAATTTTTTTTTCTCACATTTTAGTTATCATCAGGACAAAGGGACGCTTGAAAGCCACAAAAAATGTAAAATATCATTTAACCTCAAGGCACGTTTGCCTTTTCGACTTCGTACATGCGTGCGGGCAAGAAGGCACGCTCAGCACGACGGCTCACATTACGTTCAACGACGCTGGGCTATGGCCTATAGTAGTTCGTATGACGTATCGCGAAACACACATACACGACACACATTCACACAGCTACACATAAGGCCATCCCACACATACACTTCAGACAACATATAAAAACGTACGATAGCTACGTTGTTACGTACGCAGTGCGTACCAGCGCTCTCAGTTTTGTGTTGGTGTAGGTCCAGGGCCCTCTTCGTCCAATGACGGTAGGGGAATTCGTGGCAAAGAAGCCAAGCCGGCCAATCGAGGGGCCCGTCCATCGGGTTAGTGACCTGGCCAGCGCGTTAAATATCCCATCCTGAAAAATATGACTCTCTTACTCCCTTTTTCTTTCTTTCTCTCTCGCTTCTTCTGCACACTACCCCTCACAATCCCCCCTGTCCGCACATATATATCACGCACTCTTTCCTTCTCATGCGGGCGCATATACCCCCTTTGTTTGCTCGGCCACGTTCGTGCGTTGCGTTGGTTCGAACCGCGCTCACGACTTCGTATTTCATTGATTAGTATTGCCCATTAAAAGGGCGGCTTTATTTCATCCGCCGGTTTCACCGTGACTCCGAGTTACGAGCATACCTAGCCCCTTTACCCCCAACTTCCCCCTCGACACTAGAGTCGGCCAATAGCGCAGAGGCAGTGCAGTAGGCGATAGGCTGACCTTTGGGAGTCGTACCAAAATTGAATGGGAAATTTACTGCATTTTTGATAAGCGATTGATGATGTTCGATCATTTTTTGTGGGGTAAACGATGCGGGAATAAAAGTTTTTTTTGATAGAACTGATAGAACACAATTGATAGGACAGTCAGGATGTCTAGTGATTAGAACATTTGAAGTTTGAAAATCTCCTTTTGTAATTTAGCAATTATTTGTTTGCACGTGCCAAACTTATCCTCAATCACAGACTGAAGTGATGAATATTAATCGAAACTACATTACCGATCATGAGTATGACACCACCTGTTTATGGAGAATTACTTATGTGATCTTAATGTTACTTATATGAGATTTACATTTTTTCTTTAAAATAGATTGAAAACTATCCTTATTCTCGATAAAATAAGCCAGGAAGAAGTTCATTTCTCAATTTTTTTAAATCATATGAATATGAATGCAATTTAAAATTTTTCATTCATTATTGCATTTATTTATTATTATTTAACGGCGATACCACGCTGAAAACACCAGTTCCAGTAAGATCACTGAAGTTAAGCAGCGTTGGGCGCGGTGAGTACTTGGATGGGTGACCTTTCGGGAATACTGCGTGGTGTTGGCCCGTCGTGGGTGTGGTGGACCCACACTGGTAGTATTTATCCACCTAGAAACACTACCCGAATCGGGTAGTGAGGCAATGAACTTTCGAGTTCGAACTGCTAATCAATTTTTTTTTTTATACATTTCCAGTGAGTTTTGTTAAATGTTAGGCGAAACCTAAGCACTTTTTAATAAAATTCAGTTCAATTTTATAAGACTAGACGGGAAAACTTCAATATCCATGATTCATAGACAGCCGTTTAATTATCCAGAAAGTTCAAAACATTTTGTTTATTCATTTTTATTTAATTTTAAGACTTTCGTAGCCCGGGGCAGACTCTTATGGTTTGGGTTAACTGTCCGTCCATCCGTCATACTTTTTTATGAAAAGGGAAAGTGAAGGAAAATTATTGAAGTGGAAGTAGGGAAGTTTATGGAAAATAAGAAGGGGAAACGAGGAAAGGGGAAGTAGGGAATGTTCAGAGATACTAAGAGAGTAGGAGTAGGAAAAATATGGGAAGTTGAAGTATGGGAAGTAAGGAAAGGGGAAATTAGGAATTTGAAAGTAGGGAAAGTAAAGGGAAATGATGGAAGGAGAGTAGGGGATATTAGGGAATAAGAAGTGGTAGAAGTGAGGGGAAATATGGGGGGAAGTGAGGAAACGAGGAGAGATGAGAGATGGAAAAAGGAAGGAAAGTGGGGAGAGGAGAACTAGAGGAAATAATTGAAAGGGAACTAGGTAAAGTGAGGGAAGTGAGGAGAGGGGAGAGTAGATAAGGAAGAAGATGGGGAAAGGAGGGGAAGTGAAGGTTGAAGTGTGGGAAAGGGAAGTAGGGGAATGTAGGGGGACTAGGGGAGTAAAAATATGAGAGGGGGAGGTTTAAACGACTTAATTAACGTCTTTAGAGTCTTAATTTAATCTTTCATTCAATAACGGAATGATCTCATTTTGAGAATCAAAAAAATTTACGAACCCAACTAGACTCTAGAAATCTAGAGATCCAACTAGAGATTGTCCTTTTGTAATTTAACAATTATTTACTTACACGTGCCAAACATATTTTCCATTACAGACTTAAGTGATAAATATTAATCGAAACAACATTACCGACTCGATTGCCGATCACGAGTATGACACGAGTATGAAATTTTCTCAACTTTTAAGAATAGTAGAAGAAAATAAAAATAGTACGAGAAATTGAAAACAATTTAATGAAAATTCAGTGCAATTTTATAAGCCTAGTCCGATAATTCTATATCAAAAAATGATAGACAGTACGTTATATATCAAAAAAATATAATTTGCAATTATTTATTTTTATTTCGTTTTTAGGTTTTCGTAGCACGGGAAAAGCCTTATAGTGTGAGTGTAGAGAAGTTGTAAATAAGATTAGAAATAAGAGTGAGTAGGTATGTGGAAGTGAGGACTAGGGAAGTAAAGTAGGGAATGGAAGTGTTATCCGGGGAAATGAGGAGAGGGGGAAGTAACGCAGGAAGAAGTTAGGAAAATACAGGTTAGGGAATAAGGCGAGTTTAAGTAGGGAAAATTAAGGGAGATTAGGGAAGGGGAAGTAGATGAAATACGGGAAACGAGAGGAAGTTTGTGGAGGGAAGGCGAAGAGATTGGAGTTAAGGGTTGGGGAGGTAGAGTAATTAAGGGGAGAAGTAGGGAAAGAGAGTGGAGTATAGAATGTGAGGGGAAATGAGGATTGGAAGTAGGGGAAGGGATGGAAAAGAAAGTGAGGAAAAATTTAAGGAAGTGGGGTAAGTGGGGCGAGAGGGAAGTATATGAGGAAAAAGTTGTGGAAGGGGGGGGGGGCGAAGGTTGAAATGTGGTGAGGGGATGTAGGGAATATGGGGGGATCAATTTCTTGTTTTTTATTTATTAAATCTTCCATTTAATATCAGAATGATCAAATGTCAAGCATAAAAAGAATGACAAATTTAATGTTTTCGTCCAACTGTCAAAAAATGTGGATACTAACCTGGATCATTTTAATCCAATAAGTATTGTCAATTCATCCAAAATATCCCAGTCATTTCCCACTTTTCCTTTGAATGATAAATGTTTTCCAAAATCATCTCAGTAGAGTTCTTATATCAAAGAACAATTTATCAAATAAATTTCCAAGATTTGAGACAACTTTGTTTAGAAATTATAAATAAAAAAGTACGCAAAATGTCTTGTCCCACACCTGTCCAAGCTACAAATTTAAAATGAAAAATTGTCAAATAATATTACCAACCTTTTTTAAATATTTGACATTCACAGATATCACTTATATTGAGTTGAAAAAGATAAATATCAAGAGATGAGTTCAATATTTAATAGTTGACCTTTTGAGAAATAACTTCAAAGTATGTCCCACAAGTTTTTGCTTTTCGCCACGCTGCAGTTTATTGTAGGATTAAACTCGAAAATAATTATTCAAAAATCCGGTAACGCTCCATATTAATTTATCATACTATAAAATGAGAAAATATTTTTAAATTTCGAAGTCAAAATCAAATATATCGTGAAAATAGCCATTTTTCCAAATTTTTAAAATATTTTCATATATTCTGCATATACTTTCAAAAGATTCTAAGTTTAAAATATGGTACTATATAGTAGACTTATATGCGTACATATAATCGATAAGCTCAACTAAATTTTATGGTATCATACACGAAACAAACAGATTTTTCTCTCTCTGATTCTCGACTAAACAATAAAAATAAGATGAAATAGAAAAGAGTAAATTTTTCGATAAAAGAATGAAATTCCATATCCTAAATAAAATTTCCGATTTTTTCGGGTTGAATGAAATTCCGGGTTTTGCCCGGATTTGCCCGATCTTCCGGTCCGCTAAACCAAATGAAGCAACCTGACTAATATAACTAGGTTTGAAATTGAACCTTGTGTCTACATATGTAATGCCATAAATTTCATTTTGAATTTCCTCAAATTGGATATGGATTGGAATGCTATAAGCCTTTCTGGTATCTTGTACGAAAATATGAAAAAATGTGTGCTCAGTTTATTCAATTACAAAGTTTTTATTGATACACGATTATGAACGTTGAATATGGATCTAACTAATTTTTAAAATGTCCGTGAAAGCACAATAATTGTATTCATGAAAAACAAAAAATTTCGATAAATATGACCAGCGAAGTAAGGTTATATATTTTTTTTCAATTTTCGGTATTCAAATTTCTCTTCATAGTTCTAAAGTCAAAACTCGTAAGCCAAAGAAATCAAGAAAATTTTCGGAAACGAAATCTCATCAGGAATATTATTGAGATCTCTTTTTCTCTGTAGGGAATGTTTTTTTCAATTGTAATTGAAAATCAACATTCCATCGCAGTAAAAACAACATCTAAGGGCTCATTGGCCTAATTTCAAAGTATTTATATGAATAATAATTTACTTTTTTATTACTTGTCTCGAATTTGATATTTCAATGGTTATGCCCCTTTTTGACAGACAGTTTCAATTTAACCAATAAGTTCAAACTGAAATTTTGATGGAAAATGAGATAATGGTACCATTAGGTGCTTTAGTCTGCACTGTACACTCAAGATCCTTTGATGATAAACAAATAGGTCGTTTGACTATGAAGGTATCTTTGATCGTCCAAGTGGCGGCAATTCAATTTCAAAATCATGCTCAGAATTGTTTCCAAAATAATTTTTGTGGGCTTTAATAGAATAATTCTTAGTCTGTTCACAAAATCGTCAATCTAATTGCGAAATTTTCAAGTAAACGTTTTAATTCAAAATTTCTAGATAAGATGATTAGTTATCGAATCCTTTAATTAAGGCAAGGTCGCATAACAGACACTCAGGGAAAAAATCGTCAATCAAAGAAAATGTACTTGATTTAAAGAAATGATTGTACCAAATACGTCCTATAAAACATTTCTTTAGTACAAGGAAATGGTTTTATGTAAACCAAAGGTATGGAATTATTGTTGAATAATAATATTTATTTCAGTCAGTAAAATTTTACCTAAGCGAAGGAACGCTGTTATTGGTTAAAAGAAATAAGAGATTTGTATTCAAAAATTAGGTATCTCATGAAATGTTTTTTTAAAACAATTTTTCGTAATCTCCAAATTATCCAATTCACTAGTTTAATTTATGCAACAACTACACAAAACTAGATGTCTACTAACTTCCAATGCTTTCTAACACCCTCGTCTGACAAAATCCAGTAGTTTCCAATTACAATGACAATATTTTCTGAATTCAGGGGTTGATTCTTCTATTTAAGGGTTGGCTATCTCGATTTTTCTACAACTACTAAATCATACTCATTATTATTTCCAATCGTGCAACAAAAACAACAAGAAGGCCTTAGTTTTCCATTTTCTGTTTCCTAATGCTTTGCGACATCCCCGTCTGACTAAATCAAGAGTTTTCCACTTAAAATTTTCCCAAAACTTTCAACGGCTTTCTCTTTCCCATAGAGCAACTTCCGCTATTAGCATGGGTGGCAATACCATACATGCATATAATGTAACGAGCAAACTACCTAGTTCAGATTTTCCGGACTGGTCCGGATTTTGTAATGCACTTATCGATAAACGTAAATAAAGTTATCAGTTTTAGTGATGCGAAGTAACTAGTTTCTTTGAACTAGTTACTGATAATAACTTCTTTTGGTAGTGAAAGTTATTTTTTTAGTTACTTTATAAATGTAGTTTATGTAGTTTCTTTAGTATATATTTCTAAAATACAAAAGTAACAAAAGTAAGGAAACTGTAAATCTTCCAGAAGTGGCAATCGAAACTACGTAAATCTAAAGTAACAATATTAGAAAGGAAAAAATTAATTGCCCGGAGCATAGAGGTTTACAGCCTAATATAGAAAAATTGGAATTTTTCTTAATCATGGAATTCAACATTTTATAAAATCCATAGAGAAACATTGAAAAAGAAAATAAACTTAATTTCAGAGTTGAATATTCTTTTTTTTCAAATTCCACGATTTCAGTTGAAGATTATTCTGATCGAAATTCAACAATTTTAATATAAAAGCATTCTATTGGTCCGAAAATTCAACTGCTTTATTGAAAAACCTTCTTTTTGGATTGCAAATCAAAAAAATATTGCAGCAAAAATAACTATTCATTTGAAAATTTCTCCTTTTTAGTTGAAAACTCCTGTATTTTGTTGAAGATTCGTCTTTTTTGGTAAAAAATTAATCTTCTTAGTCAAAAATTCGTCTTTTCGGTTAATAATTCAGATATTTTATTGAAAAGTTGAACTTCTCTGTAAAAAACGCATTCTTTTCTTGACAATTCATCACTTTAGTTGAAAATGTAACTGTTTTTTTTTATTCATTCTCTTTTTCAGGCAAATTTTTTTTTTAACCTAAAAAGTAACTAAATTCCATTTTTGTTTGAAAATTGATCTTTTTTGGTTGAAAATTCATCTATTTGGTAGAAAAATGACATTTTTAATTTGAAATTCGACTTTTTGGGTTAAAAATAGAGTTATTCCTTGAAATTTCATATTTCCTGGTTACAAATTCAATAGTTTTGTAAAAATTCTTCTTTTTGGCTTGAATTTTCAACAATTTGGTTGATTTTCTCTCTCTCGTGACTAAAGATTCTTTCTTAGTGGAAAAATTAGCACTACTTGAAAATTTGTTTTTTTGGTTGACTTCAATTGTTTTTGGAGTGGAATTGTAATCTTTTTTGTTTGAAATCTCAACTATTACACATTTCATTAATTTTTGAATTTTGAGAATTTTGGATAAAGATTCAATATTTTAATTGAAAATTCATTTCTTTTTGCTTCCTCATAGAGGAAGCTTTGTAATGGTAACATTTCCCAAAAAATTTTAATTCATTTAATTAAATCTTCCTCAATTAAAAAATGTCTAACACAGAGTTCTAAGCAATTGTCCGGCTGTGTGTGTATGGATGTGTGTGTGGATGTTTGTGGAATGGAGTGTGGATATCACACTTTTTCATGAACACGATAACTTTAAAACGCGGTTGCAGATAATTTTATGAAATTTGGAGGGCTTATTTTCCCCACTAATATCTTAAAGCTGATTGAAGAAATTCTTAAAAATATTCATTGCATTTTTTAGCTCTCAATAATATTTGTAAAATAGTTTTTTCTCATAGTAAAACTTTTTTTATTGGCATAATTTAAAGTTAATGCAAGAATATAAAAGATTTCTTGGTTCGAGACAAATCGATTGACCTACAATTGTAATACATTTTATCAAAGAGTAGGGAAGTTATGGTAATTCATATATTTTCAAAATCAATTTTTATAGTAAAAATTTTCTGATTCTCATAATTTAAAGTTGATGCGAGAATAGAAAAGTTGTGTTGATTCAAGACGAATCGATTGACCTTTTAGTTGCAAATATAACAACTTGGTTAGCAATTAAACTTTTCTCAAAAAATTATTTTTTTCATAGAAAATTAATTCTTTTAACTCAAAATTTGAATATTTCATTTTTAGTAAAAAATTTATATATTTTAGTTCAAGAATCAACTATTTGGTTGAAAATTTCTCTTCTTCAATTGAAAATTCATGTATTTTGTTGAAAGTTTGTCTTTTTTGGTGGAAAATTAATTTTTTAACTATTTGTTGAAAATTCATGTACTTTGTCGAAAATTCAACGTCTTATAAAATAATATCTGCTCTCTAAATCTGAATCGGTGAAATTTCACTGATTAAAATAGCTGGAAATGGGTCACTTACAATCAGTGAACATTTACTTATTCCTTCAGTGAACAAAAAATACTTTGGAGGTTGGCAGCACTGCTTAACGTTAATTTAGCAGTCATAATAAAATAATATTTTAGTAGATTCAGTCAAATAATCCAAGTAAAAATTTAAAACCCATAAATGTGATCAAATATTAAACAAGATGAAAAGTGTTGATGCTTCTAAATGACAAAAAACGTCATATGCTACTTTACTTTCAAAATTAGACTGTCATGTGCACACCTGTTGATAAGTAAGTTTTTTTATACGAATTTAGAGTATATTCTCACCGCAGTTACCCCAGCACACTTACAGCCTGAAAATTCAAAAATTTATTTAACTAACAAATTATTTTGATACTTAGGTAAGGAAATAACAACAACGCCTTACTATCAAACTTAGAGGTTATGTCTCCCATGTTCTGTTCAGGTGTTATTGAACAGATTAGTGAGAAGTCTGAAATCACTGATTAATCAGTGAATTTTCCACTGATTCATGTTTACAGAGTATTGTTCTTAGAATGTTGTAAATCTCTCATAGGTGGGGTCGCAACTTTTTAAATCTAAAGAAACGCCTTGAGAAAGAAAAAAATTAATTTCCATTTGACAAATAACGATCATGACTAGCCTATGGCTTTCAATCAAAAGTATAGAAACTGTCATTCGATAGATATGAATGAAGCTATGTGAAGATTAATTTATGTATTGGTAGGTCGGGCTGGGGTCAATTTTCAAAACATCATAGTCTACAAAATCGCTAGTCGCCGCCCATTTGACTATTAGGATAAAATCCATGAAATTTCCCATCAACTTCTTAAAAAATTGAATTATTAAACAAATATTTTGAAGTCTCTTTTGCAATTCGCTGATGTGCACTCGAGACTGTATACCTAATATACTGCATACGAGAAACGAATGTATGCACACGACGGGGCCACTAAGTCTGCCCAACCCTTGTGGACTTTTGTATCGATTACTCATCGGTTAGGCGAGGTTACACCTTCCCCCCTCTCCTCGTCCTCTTTAACCCATCGGCGGTAATTTTTACGTAAATATTTTCACGTTAATTGAAGCCATCTCGCGTTTCTTGATTAGCGCGCATTACATGAAAGTCTGAGTCCACTGCACTCAACGAAATTGAGAGAGTGAAATCGAGAAACAAAGGCGCACTCCAAATACAAATTAATTGAATTCACTAACTTTAAAGAATTTTTACTGCAATTCATGTCCAGTCAAAATATCTTATCAGCATTTAATTTCTTCTGTAAAAAAGGATATTAGGAGCCTCCACATAAGGGTGGTACAAAAATTCGATTTTCGATTTTTGGTGGTCGCTACCCCCCTCCCCCCCCCCATCCCAATTTGCTCCTTTTCCAAAAAAATAAATTCCTTGATTCTTATGAAATCGGTCAACATTAACACGTGCACCCGGACTTTGAAATTAACATGGGGTTTTAAATTGAAAATCTCAGTTTTCGAAAAAATGGAAAAAGTACTTTTTATTAACTTTCTGTAAATTTAAGTTTGGTCACCTCTTAAAGGATGTTCAAGGAATCATTCCCACCAAATAATTTTACATTCTGATACCTTCCCCCTTAACCCCTTGTATTGTGCCCGAAAAATTCCCCAATAAATTAAAAAATCAGTTATATGTCAAATTGATTCTAAAAACGGTATTTGTCATTCTTTCTAAATTAATTACTTATATTCGACAAAATAAAAGCTTTCATGTATTGTTTAGCTAATTTTCAATTATATTTATGGAAATGCAACACAAAATTCAATAAAATGTTCTTATAGGATTCAAACTTTTTTTTTAATTATAAAAAAAGGCAATGAAAATACGTATGTTTCAATACCAATGCATATTATAGATGGTAATAATATAAATTTATTAAAATGATACATTTTTCAGGGTAGTTGAGAACAAAAATTTAATACAAAATAAGAGACAAATATTAAAGTAATGAAAGCTTACGTAGCTCATTCGAAGTTCAAGAGAATGTAAAATCCATAGGAGCAAATGTTCAGCGAATGACTGAAGATATTAAAGTGTAAAAGAGCTCGATTGAAAAGATCTTAGAATAACTCAAAACCTACAAAAACAGATGTCATCTTTTGGAAGAGGAGAACTAAGCATTCAAAGAAAAATTCAATTTTTTGTTAAAAAAGCTAGAATTTTTAGGCATGAAAGAAAGATCTAGGAATATTTTTCTCTGCAATGTGAAGGAAGATTCGACTGACAACGAGAATCTTTTTGACGCGGTTAACAAGATTTTCAAGGACGCTAAAATTAATATACCTATTGATTGTTTTGAAAAGGTGATTACACTCGGAAAAAAGAGGGAACAAGACCTGTTCTAGCTAGGTTTACGAACTCGAGATTTAAATATGAGATATTTAAGAATGCTAAAAATATGCGCTCACTGAAGGTATCTTTCGCAAATTATTTTACTCACGAACAAAAAAAAAGAAGCTTCGAGATTACCAACAAAAGCTAGAGAGTCTTGGAAAGTCCAAAACGATTGAAGGAACCCGACTATTCACGGATAATCAGTATTTTGATAACTGCGAAGATTGTGGCAGAGAAGAGTGAGAATGTTTATCAGTCTGATGGGAGAATCTCAACTTCTTCTTTAAGCTCTAATGCTAGCAGGAAAAGGACAAGAGGATGCTCTCCAAAATCACATTGCTTCAGTACAAATTTTACTAAAAAAATCAAGCATACTCAAAAAGAAAATTCAATCAAAGCTTTTTTTCAGGAAACGCAGGGAGGAGAAGACTCCAAAATAATCCCAAGTTCATAAACAGTTCACCAACAGTACCAGCAACTCGGATTATATTTTAGAATGCAAGGGGATTCAATAATCTACATGATATCTATCACTACACTGCTACAGATGACAGCATATGTGTGAGTCAGACATGGCTTACTTCTTCACCTCAAATCACGTATCATCAACGTAGCATCGACTGTCAAGTTGTCTACAATGCAGCTACGAGAGAATCCTCAACAGGAAGAGAAAACAGGGGTCTACTCATCATCAACAACCCACACAAATATAAAATGGAAACGATATGTGCGGCAGAGGATTACATTTTTGTTGAACTCGAAGGAATTCGAATTTTAATATATTTATTGGATCAATATACTCTAGCCCTAATTCTAATTTTGAAAATTGTCCGTACTATATAAATGAAATAATCTTTTACCTGTCAATGAAATACCTGGAATACTCGATAATTGTGGGAGGGGATTTTATAGGTAAAATTGGAGGAATTAATCAGTTAGAGGAAGAAACTCTCTGTAACAATTTAAATTTGTATGATGTAAAAATAAGTCTGGCCCCTCATCTGGGCCAAAGGGGGAAACAAATGGTAGAAAGGTTTGAAAAAAATGGATTTTTTGTCCTGAATGAAAGAACTAAAAGCGACTGCCCAGCTCAATGTACATTCCTAAAAGGAAAAAGTTCTTCAATTATAGATTTTGCCTGGGCTAATAGTGTGGGACTTCAGTCAATAGAGGATTTCCAAATGCCGAGGGTTCCAACTCGATCGGATCATTTTCCTATAGCGTAGAGTTTATTAGATCACTCGACTTTAAATTATGCGAACCATTCGAACATCCCTTTTTTCGAGTGGAATAATAACTTCGCTGATAAATTTAAAGAAATTATTCAGTACCCCCCAAACATGAACTCTGTAATGTTGTCGATAGATGACCTTTCGAACAATTTCATTATTTATTATTATAAAATTGATTATTAATTGAAGAGACAGCGACAGAAATTAAAATGCTTGTAAAACCGATTAAAATACTGAGTAGGTCGAAACCATGGTTAGATGCACAATGTAGAAAGAGTAAAAAAGAGCTGAAACAAGTACTTACCAATTTCGAACAACAAAAATTCAATCCTGATGTTTTGTCTATTTATACGAATTGTGGAAAAGTACACGCAAAATTATTAGATTCCAAGAAGGAAAGTTATAAGAATTACTTATTACATTCTCTCGCGAATGCAATCGACTCTAACCCAGTCTGGAAGATAGTAAATAGCTGTAATTTCAAACCTTCAGATGAAGATGATATAGACTTGAACATATGGGAACAGTACTTTAAATCTCTTTACCCAGTTCAGGATTCAAATGCATACCTTATAACGATTGATAATTTTTGAAATCCTTATTTTAATTCACATATATAACTCTCAATGAAACTGTTTCAAGCTTGAAACAGTCAAAAAATGGTTAGGCCCCTGATCCGGATGGTATTATCTATAATTTTGGAAAAAATGTGCCTGGCAATCTGATCCTCTACTTGAACTTATTATTCGATGAAATAATTGATGAAGAAGAGGTCCCAATATCCTGGTCCTCAACATTTCTTAGAATGATACGTATGAAGGGGGATGTCAGTGATCCTTCTAACTACCACCCCATAGCCATAGTTAACTGTGTTACAAAGATATTTACGCAGATTTTTTCTAAAAGGCTGACAGCTTGGGCTGAAGACATGCAACTCCTTCGAGAGTGGCAGTTAAGTTTCAGGAGGGAGAGAGGTTGCACGGATCAGATATTTACCCTCAACGCAATGATTCAAATTTCAAACTCGTCTGAGACTGAAGTGAGGCACACTTTTTGTACCCTATGTAGACTTTGAAGCAGCCTTTTCATCAGTTAATCATATTATCTTATGGAACAAATTAATCTCGAAAGGTTGTGGGTCGAAATTCATTAGATTTGTAATAGATTTCTACTCTGAAGCTAATATTGCGATCAAGGGAAATGAAGGCATCTCTGAATCGGTAGATGTAACGAAAAGAGTCATGCAGGGGGAGGTTCTAAGTCCAACAATGTTTACATTTTTAGTTGCTGATTCATAAAAAATGTATGTATTTCAGACGTATCAGAGGTGTATCAATAGACCATTTGTTGGAAATATTACTTTTAGCTCACGCCGACGATTTGGCTTTCTTTGCTTATTCTTTGGTTGGAATGCGTAAGATCCTTGAAGGATTATTAGATTACTGTAGGATAAATGAGCTCGACGTCAACATAGACAAAACAAAAATAGTAATCTGCAGAAAAGGAGGTCATGGGAATAATAAGAAATACCCATCTTTTATGTACGGAAACTCTGTACATGAAGCTATTCGTAAATCTAACCTCGCTGTAGGATTTACGATTACTCTGATTCACAGATTAAAACTTAACTCATGGAATCCTATTGTACGGCTTTTCTAAAGCCTTATTCGTATATCCAGCGTTTTAGTGTATAGTGCACATATATGGAGTCTCAAGTATTTACATTTTATAGAAAAACTTCAAACCACTTTTTATAAGAGAATCCTGCATGTTCCAAAAAATACTGCTGGATATGCTATTAGATTAGAAATAGGTACAGGTAATTGCAGTTCGAGTTTTTGGGTTAATTCTCAATTGGATAGAGAAAATTCTAAATATGTCCGACGATCAATACCCTAAGAAATGTTATTTAAGATTAAGAGAATTGAATAGATTGAAATATTTCTCAACCCTAAAGAAATAAAACTGGGCCCGGCAGGCTAGAAGTATATTTAAAAATATTTGGATAGAGGGCGATTGGGATTTTCTCCCTCTTGTTTCCTTCAAAAAAATAAAATGACATGCATAAGAGCTCATGATAAAATATTATATCTAGAAGATTTACAGAGAGCCCACAAGTCCTCTGCTTTAATACTTTATCCTCAATTAACCTTGCGAGAACGACCTCAGAAATATTTAACTCTGTCCAGAACACCACTCGGTTTTATCAGAATTATAGCGCAATAAGGTTAATAAATAAGTTCATACCTAGACTTATAATCAAGAATAAAACCTGCAATTTGAACGTTGATGGTTATTGTATCTGCTGTCACAAGAATAGTTCTAATAAAGAACCTGTGCACCATCTTTTAGTAGAATGTCCATTTTTTAATACTGTAAGATTTTCATGTATAATCGAAAGTAGGGATCTGTGTGAGATGCGCGAGGTAAATACATTATCGAGCGAAGGGCGAGATAAATATATTATTTATATATTTTTTTTTCTTGATGACTTATCATTTTAGTTTAAATTTCATCTATGTTGTTGAAAATTTGTCTTTTTTTGTAGAAAATTCTCTTCTGGGTTGACCATTCATTCTTTTTGGTTGAATTAAACTTCTTCTGATTTTAAAACTTAACTATTTTGTGGGAAATTCTATTTTTGTTATTAATTTTTTAAATGAAAATGTAAATATTCCATTTTTGGTTGTAAACTCATCTTTTTTAGTTGTAAATTTAACTATTCTGTTGAAAACTCATTCACTTTCAACCTTGTAAGTTATAAATTTAGTCTTGATTGAAAATTCATCTCACTGATTGGAAAATCAAACTTTTTGTCGAAAATTCAACTCTAAAAAATGTGTATCTTGGCTTCAAGATTCAACTATTTGGTTGAAAATGCAATTACTACTTATTTGTATTGATTACATTGGTATTTAATGTATCGCCACGTATTGAAATTTTATTTTTTGATCAGAGAAATTTCACGTGTTACAAAACCTTTGTGAGCCTCCTCCTCTCCCATATAACACTTTGTGACGTTTGAACCCCCCCCCCCCCCCCCGCTCAGAGTGTCACGTAATATATGGACGCACCCATTTACTATAACAAAAAATTAAAATATAATTCAATAAACATTTAAGTCTCATTGACAACTTATGGATCAACAAACACTTTGACTTTTGAAGCATATAGTGCAAATATAAATTGTCGAATTTGTAAAGAAAGAACTCACCAACAAATCTCTGGCTTCTAAATTGGAGGATGCTTCATGATTTAAATTGTATGTTTCAGAGTATAGGGGAGGCCACTCTACAGTAGATAATGATCCTACAGTAGATAATCATTAATTAAAAATACTCCCCTAGATTTTTTGATATTATTACGGAAATTTCGGTGATCCGAAAGAGCTCAAAAAGGGTTAAATGAACAGAAAATCCCGTTATGCTGGACGATACGTTTAAAAAATATATCACTACTATTATGTGTAAAATTGTACAGTTTCAAATTGAAACATTTACAATTTAAAAGAATTTTGAATCGAACTCTTCTAAAATTTTATAAATGCATATATCTAATAAAATTTAGAGTGATCAGATAGGTTTTTGAACTGAAAATAAGAAAACTTTCCAGTCAGTGAATAGATTTACTTTCATTTTTTGGTTTTTCTAGACCTCAAAAAGTCCCCGGTCGTTTCTTCTTTTAATTTCAAGTCTTTGGAATGTCAAATTAAAAACACGATACTGTAGAATTTATGTATTGATAGAAATAAATATAAGAATGATTAGGGATGTCAAACTTCCAAAATTATGGAAACCCCTCATTAATTTCTGACATTATTTACCGGGAACTATGTACGCTGTTGGAAATTAAGGTATCCAAAAAATTGCACTACACCTGAAACCTCCCCAGATCATTCAACAGTAGGACTAATATGGTTGGCGAAATAATTTGGAAAAAATATTCCTGCATCTTTTTCATGAAGTGCTCTATAGAGATTTTTTGAATATATATTTTAAAAAGTCATTTCAGGTATTCTTAAATTTTTCGGAATTATAGTATACCATCAATCTCACACTAAATCCTTGGGTATCAAAATTGCTGCAGCTCAATTTGATCTTTCATTTAATATCAAAATGATCCGATTTCGAAAATTAAAAAAATGTCACGATCCGATTAACCAAGAGTCGTGATGTTTTTACATTCTTATTGATGAGAGTGTAATGGGATCGTCCAAATTTCGGTACATACAGAATCCAAAATCATACAATTTTGTCGGTATCTGTCTGTCTTTTCTTACCAACAGATTCAATGTTTACTGCTAATTGTCAAATAATTTTCATAGTAAATCTGGATCATTTCAATCTAACGTATCACTATATCTCGAATCACTTTGATCCAACTTCATGATCAAAGTAATACCCTTGGATTTTCTGTGCTCCTGTAACCAGCAATTTTTAAAAATAATATTGCCTATACAATTTCCATTCAATCCTACCAGTTCTGGAATTTATAATAAGACCTTTTAAAATTCATTTCAAACTTATCTGTAAGGTACTTGATAACACATTTCTTAATATATTTTATTATAAATATTTCTTCCAAATTACTTGGCCAATTTTAATTTTACTTTGTGATAGTTTACTTAGTAGATTTCTTGCATAGCAGATGTTTTTGGTTTTCCAACTGAGGTGGATTACTTTGGATTTCATACAATTATGGTGGATTACTCCGCTTAAATGATAGACTCGCACGAATTTTCAACCAAAAAGGATAACTTTTTGGTTGATTACTTTAGCGAAAAACGTGAATTTTATCAACCAAAAAGATTAATTTTTTTACCGAAAAAGACGAATTTTCGTACAAATAAGAACATGTTTAACGAAGTAGTTGAATTTTCAACTGATAAAATTAAATTTCCCACCAAAAATTAAATATTAAAATTTTCATTTGAAAAATTAATTTTCAACCAAAAAAAGAATGAATTTTCAACGGACAGTTAAATTTCCAACCACAGAGATTAATTTTCAACTAAAATGATGAATCTTTGATTGGACTAGTTATATTTGCAGTTCAAAAATAAATTTTCCACAAAAAAACAACGATTTTTTGATGAAACAGTTAAATTTTTAACCAAAGAGATAGATTTTCAGCTCAACTGATAAATCTTAAATTAACTATATGACTTTCAACCAAAATTGTTTAGTTTTATACAAAGAAATTAATTTTCAACCAAGAGATAAATTCTTAAAAAAACAAATTTAATAGTTTATATTTTAACAAAAAAAAATATTTTTATTGCGAATAAAAAAAAATTGAAATCAACCAAAAAAAGAGAAATTTTCAACAAAATGGTTGAATCCTCTCACGAAGAGTCGAATTTTCAACAAAATAGTTGACTTTTCAACCAAAGAGGATACTTTTTGACCAAATTGTTTAATTTCTAACAAAGTAGATAAAGTTTTGACCAAAAAGTTTTTAACTACAAAAGATGAATTTACAATCAAAAATGGAATAGTTAAATTTTCAGTAAAAAAAGATAATTTTCAATCAAAAATAAGGAATTTTCAACCAAAAGTACAATTGTTCGAAAAAGCATTTAACTTTTCAACAAAAGTGACCACATAACAAAATGATTCGATTTCCTAGAAAGTAAATTAATTTGTCACCAAATAGTTTAATTCTCAACCAAGAAGATAAATTATCTGTAAAAAAATACCAATTTTACACAAATTACATTAACATTTAAACACATAGTTGAATTTTCAACTGAAAAAGATAAATTTTTATTTAGAAATGGAATAGTCAAATTTTCATTTAAAAAAGGAATAGTCAATTTTTTATTTTGAAAAATTAATTTTCAATGAAAAAAATAAGAATTTTCAACAAAATAGTTGAATCACGAAACGAAACGACGAATTATCAACAAAACTGTTGACTTTTTAACCAAAAAGGATACTTTTTGAAAAAATTGTTTAATTTCTGACATAGTAGATTAATTTGCAATCAAAAAGTTAAATTTGTAACAAAATACATGGATTTTCAACCAAAATTTAGAGTTTTCAACTGAAAACGATAAATTTATAATAAAAAACAGAAAAGTTCCATTTTCAGTGAAAAAAGTTAATTTTCAATCAAAAATAAGTAATTCTTTACCAATTGTATAATTTTCGGAGAAAGTTGATTTTTCAAGAAGCATGCCCTTGTAACAAAATTGTTGAATTTCCTTGAAAGTAGAATAATTTTTCACCAAATAGATGTATTTTCAACGAAGAGGAATTATTTTCTATCAAAAACATACCAATTTTCAACAAAACACGTGAAATTTCAACCAAAAAGTAGAGTTTTTAACTAAAAAAGATACATTTTCATTAAAAAACGCAAAAGTCAAATTTTCAGTTTAGAAAATTAATTTTCAATAAAAAAAGAAGAATTTTCAACAAAATGGTGAAATTTCTCACTAAATAGTTCTACTTTTAACCGAAATATAAATTTTCAACTAAGAACATTAGTTTTCTATCAGAAAACATGAATTTTCAACAAAAGACATCAATTTTCAATTAATGACTTGAATTTTCTACTGAAAAACATAAATTATCAAATGAGAAATAAATAGTTAAATTTCCAGTTGAAAAAATTAATTTCCAACAAAAAAATAATGGAATTTTCAATATTATGGTTAAATTTTCTTCAAAGTAGAATAATTTTTCACAATACAATTTAATTTTCAGTTAAAAACATAAATTTGCAACCAAAAGGATTAATTTCCTATAAAAAATCCAAATACTGGTATTACTCCAAATTATTTGAAATACACTGGATTATAAATGAATCACTTTGGATTGCTAGGATTACCCCGGATTACCAATTCTGATAATCGAGCAGTCCATCGGATTACCAGAGTTGTTTCCCCTAGGCTTTGACAATCGAAAAGGGTCTAAAATACATGATTACTCCAGATAAGGATTTTTGGTAGCTTTTTTTGTACTTAGTGGAAATTCCCTACCGCAAATCCCTAATTTAGTGGAAAAAAGAGTATTATATGTTTACGAAAAACCAACGGCATTAGCTTGTGCGGTAAATCTAGACTCGGGAAGAGTCCAAATGTCAAACCATTTCGAGCGTGGATAGCACCCGGATGGGTGACCATCTGCGACGCACGACCAAGTTGTGTATTCGCCGCGTTTTAAGTAATTTCGAATGTCTGCCTTTAAACTCGATTGTCGAAAAAATGGCTGAACTCTGGAGGCAGTTTTCTGCAGTTTTCCTCTCCCCTGGCCAAACGTATAGACAAATGCGAGTACTTCTAAAAAGTCGGATGCAGCCGCGGGTTGTCACTGCTTGTGATTAAATTCATACGGTGATTCAAGGCCCACCTTATTCAAAGAAAAATTTTCACAAGCCCATACCCAGTCACGTAGAGTCGTCTGGCACAATAGGTTTTTAACCACAGTGCTACGGTACTTAAATGGACCAGCTTAACAAGACACTAATAATAATGTTTACAAGAAAATTTTGTGGAGGCACAGAAGCATTTATGCAAGACTGTCAGATTTTTTAAAGGAAAAGGTATACGCATGAGAAGATAGGCTGATAAGTCGAAGCCGGTAATGGACAGAGGGTATTACGATACCCTGAGGTCCAACCAATTTCACTTATCTGGCAACATCTATGGGAATATTGTTCCTCTTTCCCTTCTCGCATTGCAACTTCTGGTCGTCGCACTTTCTGCGAACCGTGAAACTTTCAGCAGCGACCTCGACCGTATCCCTGAAATGGAATAACTCAAATTTGTATGGCAATGACGGGCCTCTCGAGGTTGCACTCGAACAGGCTTTTTGCGCAAGGCTTTGAGGAAGACTCAATCTTGCAAACCAAAGAGGCGTAAAATTGACACTGTTCATTTAGGGCGCGCCAAGATCTTACCTGACATTATTTTTAGTTATTCTTGAGTCACCTCTTCCTCTTGTGACAACTTCTGATATTTTGGTGAACCCCCCCTTCAAAATGTCATGTGACATTAAAGCTGCTGAATCCCCTTCTATTTTCAAATACGAAATATAAACGTAATTTTATATAACCGTCAATCGAACAATAAATAATGATTTAAAACTATTTGATACTAGTGGGACAATACTTTTAATTAAATTCTTTCAAACATTTTTTCAGTTGGAAACGTTTTTTAGTACGTTTCCTGATGATACATTTTAACCTCTATTTCAACACAGTTTGCGAATTTTGCGAATAATAAAACTTTATCGTTGAATAATAACTTAATAAGTTTGAAAATCACTATTATATTTCAGACCTTACATCTTTCCTCCTATTCCCCTCTTTACCCCTTTTTTGAAAAATGATTTATATTTCTTTCATTGTTTTCAAGAACTTTCCCCTTTTCCTCCTTTTTGAAGTTAAATGTGAACTAAATTAATAGAAACCATTAAGAAAATGGAGCTATTCTAGGTGAAAATCTAATTTTTTTGGTTGGAACCATTATCTTTTTGGTTCAGAATCCATCTCGCTTAGTTTAAAATTCTAGTATTTGGTCGAAAATTTAATTATATTATTGAAAATGAGACTATTTTGGTAAAAAATTCATATTTTTTGGTTCAAAAATTCAACGTCTTCGTTGAAAATTCATGTATTTTGTTGATAATTCATATTTTTTGGTAAAAAAATTAATCTGTTCGATCAAAAAATCAACTTCTGGTTAAAAAATCATCTCTTTGAAAATTCAACTCTGGTTGAATGTTGAACTCTCTTCTTGAAAATCAAGTTTCTTTTTTACTAAAGATTCATAATTTTAATTGAAAATTCATATCTTCTGAAAATTTTAATATTTTGCTAAAAATTCTTCTTTTTTCGTAGAAAATTAATATTCTTGATTGAAAATTCATTATGTTTGGTTGTGATTCATGGGATCATTTGGAATGTGATTCATCACATTCATTGAAAACTCTTGGTCAAAAATTCATCTTCTTTGTTTAAAATTTGAATATTTGGTAGAAAATTGAACTATTTGGTTGAAATTGACCTTTTTTAGTCACAAATTGATTTTTTTTTGTTAAAAATTAATTTTTTATCTGAAACTATTCCATTTTTGGTTGGGAATTGATTCTTTATAAATTAAAAATTCAACCGTTTGATATAAAATTCATGAATTTTGTTAGTTACGGATTTAACTATTTAGTTCAAAAATTCGCCTCATTTAGTTGAATTGAAATGGTTGAAAAATTGATTTTTTCTTAAAAATTAGATTTTTAAATTTAGAATTCAACGATTCCATTTTTAGTTGAATATTTATCCCTTTTAGTTGAAAGTTTGTGTACTGGAGAAGAAAATTAATCTTCTTCATTGATAATTCATTAGGTACTATTATTACTACTTTGCTGAACATCTATTTTATTAGTTTGAGACCCATTTTTTTGGTTGGAAAATAAATTATTTTGTTGGAAATTCCATTATTTGGCTCAAAAATTGAACGGTTTTGTTGAAAATTCGTCTTTCTAGGCTAAAAAATCAACAATTTGGTTGAAAAAGCTTTCTTAGTTGAAAAATCTTTGTTGGTTAAAAATTCAACTATTTTGTTGAAAATCTAATTATTTTGTTAGAAATTCAAATATTCTTCTGGGAATTTAATTATTTCGTTAACAAATAAACTGTCTTATTGAACATTTGTCGTTTTAGATAGAAAATTCGTCTTTTTTTGCAGAAGTTTAACTTTCTTTGTTTAAAAATTCGACCATTTGGTTGAAAATCCATCTTTACAGGTCGAAAATTCAACTCTTTGGTTAAAATTTAATTATTTTGTTTAAAAAAGAACAGTTTTGTTGAACGTTTGTCATTCCAGATAGAAAATTCGTTCTTTTTGCAGAATTTTAAAATTTTCTATCAAAAAATTGGACCATATGGTAGAGAATTCATCTTTATAGGTTGAAAGTTCAACTATTTTGTTGAAAATTCGTCACTTTCGCTTGAAAGTTCAACTATTTGATAGTAAATGTAACTATTTGGTTAATTTAATAATTTTGGTGTTGTTGAAAATTCAAACTATTTGGTAGAAAACTCATATTTGTAGGTCGAAAATCCAACTATGTTTTTAAAAGTTCAGTTATTATGTTTAAAATTTCATTATTTTGTTGAAAAAATTCATCTTTTTGGCTTGAAGATTCATCTATTTTCCTTACGAATGCAGTTTTTGAAAATCCAACAATGTGGTTAAATACTCAAACATTTTGTTGAAAAATTAATTATTCTGTTAAAAATTCAACTAAAATCCTCTATGATAGAAAAATGATCTTCTTTATTTGCAAATTCAACTATTCTCTTGAAAACGCGCAATATCATTTTTTTAAATAATTTGTTTTCTTATTTTGGTGAAAAAGCTCCCTATTCAACCTATTTTGAGAGCATTTTGGACTATGATGAGATGCAGAAAAAGTCCCATAGAAATCGCCCCATTTTCCCCATTTCAAATAGGGCAGTTGTCAGAATCTCACTAGAACAACTGAACTAGTAAGTTCTAGTCAAGACCCTTTAAGGCACTTTTAAGATGTTCCATTCTTCGTGCCTAGAAGAACTTTATGTGACTAGTTAGACCCCAATTTTGTATTTCAGCGAGGCATTAGTTGGGTCCTGATTAGGATAAAAGGACTGAAAAGTTCTAGTCAGGAACCAGTTGTGCCGTGGCCAACATAACCCAGATATATAAACATCTGAAATTATGTCTCCAAAATTGGTATGTATTTTAATATTCTCATTCATTTTTTCGTCAACAAATAATTTTTCACATATATATTCATCACAGCTGAATGACGAATAGGCGGTAAAAGGGTATTCCCGTTAGGACTTGATTAGATGGTGTAGATAGAGCACGGCTAAAACAGCGTCAGATAACTATTCTGGACCACTCTATTCTTCCTGATCAGCGCCCGATCAGAAATGGGGAAAACTATATGGGGCCCTTCCAAATCCTGGTCGCAATTTCTGCATGGGGTGTTCAAAATAGCGTGGCATAATTTTTTAACCCTATGGTTATTCGCATTTGTGTAATTTTCACTTTCTCTGTAATCGCGAAATATATAAATATTTGGATGAAACACGATACCTAGGTTTGACAAAACCGTCATTTAAGAATAATTTGGCAGAGAATGAACATGCATTCATGGTTGGGTCGTATTGTATCCAAGCTTACCGGCATGTGCCTAATGACAGACACACACACATATATCTTAAGTATAGACACCTCCGTTGCAAGCCTCACTAAGCTGATTATTCACCTGAGAGATGCACGTGGCTTAAATTGATGCTGCTTTTTTTATAACAGTACCCTAACGCGGGCATGAAATTATCAGTTAGCACGCAGCGACGAAGATAAAGAAAAACTTCAGCCATATTTCAGTTTTCTACTTTCCTTCAAAATGATGAGTTCGTTGCACCGAATTACAGTGTATTTGTAATGAGACTATGCATGAATATGTGTATGTTCATGAATATGTATGTGTATATATTATAAATGGGTACTCTTCAGTAGCAGGTGCATCTGTCTAAAGTGAGACAATTTACATGACTTTTTTTTTAATAATTAGATGACTCTTTACGCCTCTGAAGCACAGAATAAAAAAAAGTAGTTCAGTGTGTTCTGCTTCTGCTTTTGGCTTGTTTAACGTTAGAGTAGGAAAATTAATTCGTTGTAATCAGAATTGCATTAAGGACAAGTGTTGATAAAAATTACTACTGTAGTTAAAGGGGATGGATTTTAAACTTTTATATTTCGTGGTCAATCAAGCCATTTTTTCTTCAAAAAATATAATTAATTTGAGTTAAAATAATTTACTATAATTGAAGACATAAAAATGAAAACTAAGAACAATTTTTCGAAATTCGGTTTTTAACGATTTCAAGTAATTTAATACACTATTTATCTATACATATTTGAAATATGTATAAAAAACTTTACTCCTTTCACTTGGAAAAAGTGCATTTTAAAATTATAGGAATGACAACTGGATAAGTACCATTTCGGGTTTCTGCCCTCAGAAGCAGAAAAATTAAATTTTTACTTCGCCGAAACATTATAAATACCATAATTACCACATACTTTGATAATTTCAAGTAAATTTTCTATTATGTAGTACAGAAATAATTTCATTATTGGTCCTTATCCAGTTGTCTTTCTCGCCTTCTCATTAATTTTTTCAATCCAGTGCGAACTTTTCCTATTTTTGTGATAATATACGCAATTTTTAAATGTATAAGATGCCTCTAAAAAAATCAATTTTTAATTGAAAATTGAAATTTCCCGTTTTCTTGATAACAAAGCGAGTTAAGACAGAAAAATTCTTCCTTGGAGAAATTGCTACAAAAGTACCCCCCAAGAACTTTGGAAATTATCTCTTCTTTTGAAAACTCTATTTTTCGATTTTAAGACGTAAAAATAGGTTTTTCGCAGTTTTACACATCCGAAAAAATTGAAATAGATGAAGTATAATTTAAATAACCCTATAGGATTTTTTTTATAACAAAAAATTATTGTTTATATCTGACTATGGTTTAAAAAAGGTATTCAGCAAAATGTATGATAATTTCTGATTTCATACAAACCTTTAAATATACTTTTAAAGCAAGTGAGGTTCAACGCTGCTAAGTGCATTTTCTGCCGAAATTTATTTTTCTTCGGATTTCGTACTTCATCGCTTTTTTTACACATTATTCAGTCAAAGAATAAAGGTTTGGACATTTTTCATCCTAAAATTTAGTATTTAAATGTATTCAAATATTTGTAAATTTTGCAAAATTGAAACAAAATGAATGCATTATACAAAAATATTCAATTTTTTCAACAAATCGTGCGGTCATTATAGGATTTTACCAACTGTTTAACAATCGGAGATATCATTTAAAAATTGAAAAAATGTTGTCAAGATACTGCCAATATTATTTTTCATGTTTAATTGGGTCTCTTGTTTATGAAATGAATGAAAAGAAATATTTTAGATGATTTTCTGAACTATTTATGTACTATTTTTAGCAGAAAAAAAATATCCTCAGGTTATTGAAATCGTACAATTGTTTGATACAATTGTATGAAGTCGTGTAGAATCAATTTCACTTCTTGAAATCAAAGAATAAAGTTTGTTTTTATTTAAGTTTTTAAGTTTTTTTTATTAAAAAATAGTGAGGGTATCTTTTTGTAGAAATTTTTCTACGGAACAATTTTGCTCTATTGACTGTTTTTTATATGTCGCTTTTTTCGAGAAAAACTAGAAATTTCGATTGTTTGATTTTAAAAATAGATTTTGTCAACAACGGTCTGGGCAAAGATTTTGTTTTATATATTAGAAAAAAATTCGAAGGCATCCCTTTTATATCAGAAAAAGCGACAGCTTTACCTAAACAATTGCCAAACTTGGCATTGTTACATGTATTTTAATAGGAAAATTTGTCAATCATTACAATATTATCTTTCTAAAAGACTCTTTTTAGATTTAGCTAGATGCTACATGTTTTGTAGATCAGACCCACTTTTTTAGTACCCATCAACTTGACTGATTCACGATTTTATGTATACAGATCGATTAAAATTATTTCTAATTCATTTATTATCATTAACGTTTATTTAGAGGGTTGTTTTATCATCCTTTAAAGATTCAGGCAAGGAAACCGATATTTCGAAAAAGTCAAAACCACGAGAAATTTTTTTGATTTAAATACGTTCATTTTAATGGTTGTTTATACATCCCTCAAAGATTCAAACAAGAAAATCGACATTTCCCAAAAACCATGATCACGTGATATTTTTTATGAAACTATTGGGGTCTAAAATCAATTCACAATGAATGTGAGAAACATTGCTTGGCAGGGAAAATTTTTACATTCATTTTAAGGGTAGTTCTATCATTCTTTAGAAATTTAGGCAAGGCAATCGATATTTCTGAAAAACAAAACTGAAACCACGAAAAATTATTTGATGAAACATTTGGGGTCAGAAATCACTTTCCCATCAATGTAAGAAATCTTGCCTAGCAGAAAAAGTTTTTTGATTCATCTTAAGAGTTGTTTTAACATTCCTTAAAAGGTTGAGTGAGAAAATTACGATTTTCTAACGAAAAGTCGCTGCATTTATTTTGAGGGTTTTTCTTAACGTCTTCAGGGGTGTTGAAGTATCCCTTCAAATGAATTTGAACGCTTTTTCTGGTAAGAAACGCTTCACGTACTTATTTTGAAGTAATTCCCCAATCCAGTAATTTAATCAAAAAATATTTCATTGTTTTGATCTTTTGAAAACGTCGATTTTCTTGATGGAATCTTGAAGGGATGACAAGACAACCCTTAAAATGAATTAAAATATTTTCACTGCAAGATGACATTTTCCACAATTAGAGTGCAGTGATTTTTGACACCAATAGTTGAATAAAAGCAATAGCACGTGATTTTGGTTTTTAGAAAATTTCGATTTCCTGAATTGAATGCTTAGGCGATGTTGAAATAACCCCTTAAGATCCTGTATACACAAATTCGTAAATCTGTCAAGTTCATGGGTACAAAACTTTTGTTTCGGTAGGTCTGATCTACATGTCCATTTTTCCGATTATATTCTTCTGAATAGTTGATCTGCACGTTCGGAAGTATAAAATAAATTCATTATTAGATATTTTGACCAAAAGTAATTTTCCCGTAAATTTCAAAATTATTTTTTTCCTCTCTTTTCCCCTCATTCTGACGCTGATGAACACGGTGATCAAATAATCTCCATAAAACCCTTCGCACTATCCATGCTCATAAATTCTGCTTGGGTTCCCATCGTCGTGGGCGTTTCGACCGAAGGAATAGGTCTTGACGAAAAGTTGGAGGATGCCAGGTCTCGAATCGTGTGGATTTACAGCCTCGACTTCCCCGGCGGTCGCGAGCCGCATCAGGGATGTGCAAGGGAGGCGGGGTACTAGAATTTTTCTGTGGGCGGGATTTTGAAACCTGTTTGAGCGCTTTGAAATCTAGAGAAATAGAAGAGTTGAGGAGGCTAAAGGCGGTCGAGAGCGAGAGAGGGACCTCGAAACCACGAAAGGCCGAGTGAGATAAAAAGATTTCAAGAGAGAGGAGAGAGGAGATGAAAAGACGAAGAAGGAAACTAAATAAGAAAGATGGAGAACTAAGGATGGACCGACAGGCCAGCGAACATCTTGCAAAAAGTAGTTCACCACTCGTATCCGCACCGCTTCTCTACGTGCCCTGCACTAAGATGTCCATTTTGCGAATAAAATGAAAAAGTCTCCACGCAATGTCATACCAAGGCGAAGGCAGTTCAACTTAAAGAATCTCAACCGTATCGAATTCAAGTCTTTGATTATTTTTTGGTCGGCATCCTGCGAGTTCGAATTTCATATCTGATCTTTTCTTTTGGATTCAGATTGATTTGATCAGTTTCACTATTGATGTAAGCATTGCATTGAGTCTAAATTAAAAAGTCTTCAACATTAACCCTCCGACTGATCATCAATTTTTCAAGAGTTTAAAATATTTTCTGATAGAACTAGTGATAAGTAAAGACCTAAACTTTAAGTTTCTTGTTAGGTTTCACGTCGGAATTGAAAAATACGCCAAAAAAGTAGCAGAATTATTGGTTTAGACGGCAACAACCTTTTGAAGTTTCCCATGCTTCCAATTCACTTTAAACTTCTTACGCATCTATAAAACTTGAACTTTTCGGTTGAATTTTCTGTCAGGATTCAGAATGAAGCCAAAAAGAGCAACAGAAACATTGCTTAAGGCGGCAAAAACCTTTTGAAGTTTTCAATGCTTCCAATTAAGTTTAAACTTCTTAGGCACCTATCGCACATTCTTCCACGAATCTATGGGGTAGAAACATTGTAAATCAAAGACTGAAACTTAAAAGAAGACTTTCCTGAACTTCTGGCTTCTAAGCCAGAATTCAAGAAGAGTCGCGTGGGAATCAGAGTTGACAGACGAACGAATGGGAAATGACCTAACGTCTTGGCGACGATGAGGATTCGATGCACGGTTCATGCGTGGGTCGCATGACTAGGGTCGTCTCACCACGACGAACGTGACCCACTTCAGGGAGGACGAGTATCTCCACAGGATGTCGCGTTCCTGGACTATTAAAATTGTTGAGTATAATTTTATTAATAATGCCTTCATTGAAATATAGATTTTTGATTCAAATAACAAAATATGTTAACGATAAATCGTTGCAGCTTTTGAATGTACTCACTTGTATGTAATTAATCCTCTTTGTATGGAAACAGCTTTGAATTCTCTTTGTATTCTTTTGAATTTTTTGAAAATGCGAGGAATGCTTTTAAACTCTTTCGAATTCTTTGTAATTCTCTCAACCTCCTTGAAATCTTCAGAATTCTATGATCTATCTGAATTCCTTGAATTCTCGGAATTCCCCAAACTTCCTGAATTCTATTCATTCTCCAAATTTACTGGATTCTCTTAATTCCTTCAATCCTCCCAATTTCTTGGATTCTCCGTATTTATTGAATTCTCTGAATTCTTTAAATTCCTTGAATTCTACTGATTTCTTGAATTCCCTGAATATATTTAATTCCCTGAATGCATTAAATTCCTCGAATTCACTTAATTCCTTGAATTCCATGAATTCCCTAAACTCCTTGAATTCGCCAAATTCCTTGAATTCTTTGAATTCCATGAATTCCTCGAATTCCTTGAATTTCTCACATTATTCAATTCACTTTGAACTGTATTTTTCGAATTCCTTCAATTGCCTAAATTCAATAAATTCTGTTAATTCCTTAAATGCCTCACATTATTTAATTCACTTTGAATTTAATTCTCTGAATTCGTTGAATTTCGTGAATATCCTGAATATCTTGAATTCCCTTAATTCTTTGAATTCTCCTAATTCCCCGAACTCTCTAAATTCTCTTAATTTTCTAAATTCTCCCAATTTTATAAATTTTTTTCATTCTCTCAATTCCTTGAATTCCTTGAATTCTCCCTTCTTTTCCCCTTTTCAAAGAATAGCTCCTTATCTCCTGTTTTCGAAAAATTTCCCCTTTTTTCGATTTTCCGTTTTAATTTTTGTTTTTATTAAAAATTCTACTATTTGGCTGGAAAATTAATTATTTTGTTGCAAATGCAATTATTTTGTTAAAAAGTCATCTCAGAATTCTTTGGATTTTCTAAATTCCTTCCTTGTAACGCATACATTTCTTCAATTCTCTGCATTCTCTGAGTCCCCTGAATTCCTTGAATTCTCGGAATTATTCAAATTCTCTTAACTGCTTGAATTCTATAAATTCCTCGAATTTTCTACATTTGAGAGATTCCACGAATTAAAGGAATTCTCAGAATAAAGATAATTTTCCGAAGTCAAGAAATTCTGTGGATTCAGGGAATTTCACTAATGCACAATTATGCAAGAAATTTAAAGCACCTCGGGGAAATTTGACGAATTCAAGGAATTCAGAAGAGTTAAAGGTAATCAGAAAATTCATTAAATTCTGTGAATTCGTTACAACTTCAGAGGATTTCTTGAACTCCTTAAAGTTCCCAAATTCCTTGAATTCTCTAAACTATTTGAATTCTGTCAATTTCTTACATTCCTCACAATCCTTACATTATGAAACTTTCCATGAATTGAATTCTTTGAATTCCTCAAATTCCCTGAATTTCTTTATTTCTCTGAATTCCCTGAACTCCTTGAATTATCTAAATTCATTTAATTCTCTAAATTCTTCGAATTCTCTGAATTCCTTACATTATTTTAAACTCCTTAGATTTCGAGCAAGGCACTGAATAGTATGAAGGAATTTTCCGTCAATTCCCCTAATCAAAAATAATGCAAGGAATTCAAAGAACTTCAGGAAAATTAGACGAATTCAAGGAATTTAGAGGATTTGAATAAAGTCAAAAGAATTTAAAAGAGTTCAAAAGCACTCCAAGAAATTCAAAAAAATATTAAAGAACACAAAGAATCGGAAGAAATCAAAAGAATTCAAAGGAATTCAAGTGAATTCTTAGCAATATATTAAATCAGAGAGTATTAATTACTAAGCTTGTCTGCTGTTTGACGCGTATGCGTCGAACCGTCTTTTCTCCCTTTTAAAGAATATATTTTCGATTAAAAATTCTATCATTTAGTTGGATAATTAATTATTATGTTTGAAATGCACTCATTTTGTTAAAAAGTTATATTTTTTGGTCAAAAAATCAACAACTTGGTTTGAAAATTCACTTTTTCTAAACGGCAAATTCAACTAATACATTTGTTGTTTAATATGTATCTTTCTGTGAAAATTTGAACTATTTGGATAAACTTTTTCCTTTTTTAGATGAAAATGCATGTATTATGTTGAATGTTTGTGTTTTTTTGTAGAAATTAATTCTTCTTAAATAAAAATTCAAAATTTAATTATTATATGAAAATTCGTTTTGTTATTGCATTCAACTGTTTTTGACGTGAATCAAAATCTTTTTTCGTCGAAATATCATCAATTACACTTTTTGTTGAAAATTCATCTCCAGAGTGGAAAATATAACCAGCTTTTTTAACTGAAAATTTAACTATTCTATTTTTGATTGACAATTGACATTTTTAATTGAAAATTGATCTTTTCCATTTGAAAATGTAACTATTGGGTAGGAAAGTTATGTATTGTAATGAGGAATGAACTATTTTACTGAAAATGCAGCCTTTTTGGTTGAATTTACCTGTTTTTTATTTTAAATTAGAATAGTTTTTTTTTTGAAATATCAAGTATTGCAGGTTTTGTTGAAAATTCATCTATTCGGGTTGAAAATTCAACTTCTTTATAGAAATTTCGTCTTTTTAAGCAGGAAATTGATCTTTTATTTTCAATATTCATCTTTTTTGTTACAGATTCAACTATTTTGTTGCAAATTCGTCTTTTTTGGCTGAATTAATATAGATGTCAACTCGCTTTCTTCTGTTAAAAATTAATTTTTAGACTGGATATTAAGTGGTTCCACTTTTGGTTGAAAGCTTTTTTTTTTAGTTGAAAATGTAACTATGTGGTTGAAAATTCAATTATTTTGGTAGGAGATTAAACTATTTGGTTGAAGATTAAACTATTTATATGCAAAATTGCCTACTCGGTAGAAAATGATCTTTTTTGTTGAAAATTCATACTTTTGGGTAGAAAATTCCGCTGTTTTGTGGAAAATTCATGTATCTTGTTGAAAATTCATTTTTTTAAAAAATAAATTAGTCTTGTGGCTGTCGATTAAACTACTTTGCTCAAAATCGTCTTTTTTGGTTCTATTCAATAGGTAGAAAATTCGTTGTTTTTTTAATTACTTTTTTATACTAAAAATGAAACTATTCCATCTTTGTTTAAAAACTTATATTTTTTACACGAAAATTCAACCATTTGGTTGAAAATTCATCTCTCTCAATTAAAAATTACATAATTGTTGTAAATTCATCTTTGTAGGTTTAAAATTTAACTATTTTGTTGAGTCATATTTTTTGGTCGAAAGTTCAACGGTTTTGTTACAAATTAGTCCTTTTGGATTGAAAATTCATCCTTCATGGTAGAAAACTCATTTGTCTTGTTCAAAAATTCATTTTTATTCCTTTTTGATTTGAAATTTACATCTTGTTTCTTCGGAATACGAAATATGGATTCTTTCGTTAAGAATTCATCTTTTTTTGTTGAGATTTGCACTATCCTTGGTTAAAAATTCAACCATAGAACAAGTCTTTATAAACGCGAAAAATACACTGAGTGAAAAAATGAATGCGAAAAAAATCTTTGAGAGTTTCTTATCGATGTTAGGATCCACCAGGTCTATATCAAGGAACCCAAATAGGTGCTCGGTTTCTACGAAAATCGTGTGCATTTACGTTTCATGTTAAATTCGCGATATTTTATAGTATATAGTGTGATGTAGACTATTGTATACGAATGTGTAATAAGCGATACGTGTAAATGGTATGTTCACCCGCCTGGACAACCATAAGTACACGTAATCGGGCAAGGAAACACGCTCAAATGTGCATTTCACATACGTATATATAACCAATAGTGGAGTGTGTATGAGGTAGTCTTCGTCACCCTGACTTTGCCAGTAAAGTCGTAAACGTGTAACGCGCACACGCGTAAATCAAGCCATGTAGTTTCATTTCGATTGCAAATGCCGACGACGACTCTTCCGCGTCTGCATGGTGCTGCTGCTTTGAGATGGATGGAAATATTATTACCATTCTTGTGTACATTGTACTTCACTGTACACGTCAAATGAAAATATATAACTTATTTATATTTATATACTACTCTGCACGTGAACTGAAGATTTTTATTGACTACGGGGAGGGAAATATGTTTCCCTTGCTGCCTAGCTTTCTACGCCAGCAAGTCCATTAATCATGTGATTCTTTTTTTTTTGGGGGGAGGGGGGTGAGATGGAATGGAAAATTGCCCTACTTAGCCCCATGTGAAAAGAGGCGCTGACGAGGTTCTGAATTGTATTTCTGCTTTGAATGAAAGGTGTTAAAATATAATCGGGCATCAATGGAGCTTTAAAATATGGGTATTCTCAATTATTTACGAGCATGCCTTACACCTATATACCTATCTACCTTATACCTATATACCTATCTACCTTATACCTATATGCCCATGCACACACTACTATTTTCCAACCGAGCAAGTCACGCCTACCCCGAAAGGGAAATTGCTTAATGGTATAATAATAATAACACTCTTGTTGAACTGACTAAAAAATGATTGGATGACATCTAGACACGAACACACGAAAGATATTAATAATTTCGTTTGTGGAGGTTTGGCGAGGCTTGCCCGAAGTTTGGTTTTCACTAGAGATACATTGCTATGCCGTACTTCTAAACAAAACTAGTGATTTTTCTTCAATTTTGGAATTAAAAATAATAATAATATTAATATATTCTATATATTTGTCCACCCTCCACCCACAGGTACTGATGACTTACGACTCATGATGATTATTAATATTATTCATATAATGATTTTTTCAGTTTTAAAAAGCGTGTCGTGCGACATCAGCGCCACGATGATATAAAGAGAATTCAGACAAGTGTGAAGATGTAAGAGAACGGCCTGAAGGAAGTGAAAAAAAGCATGCTCTCTGATGCGATTTTGGTTATTTTACTACCTTACATGAGTAGAGAAAATCATTATTTTAGATAAAAAGTGAATGAGATATATTAATTTGATTATTCGTCGAGGAAATAAGTTCCTCAACATGCTCAAGGATGATTGGCTTTTTCATCGATCAACATAAAGGACCGGATGGCAACAGGCTTTTCCTGAACCTTCAGCCTTCAAAGGAGTCTGAGAAAAAAGTGTATTTTTTATTGAAAAGTAATAAAAGTACTTTTTCATGAGAAAATAATCTTTATTCTATACAATTATTATAATTTTATATACTGGGGCATTCTTAGAGAGAACTAGGAAGGCCACATGTGGCCCATATCAGTTTACCCGACCAGGGCCACACCAAAAGTAGGGCAAACTGGTCAGAACCTTACTTTGGCTGTTGAAATTACTCTTTATGCTGCTATACACATTATACCATCATTTATATTATTTCTTCCTTATATATTGTTATATTTGATATTGGATACGTCTATTAAATATAGAGTTGAGGAGTTAAACCATTCTTTGAAATCGCTTCAAATCTTCAAAATCATCTATCATCAAATCTATCAAATCTATCATCAATATCATCTTTTGAAATCCGTGAAAATCCCTTAAAATCTCTCAAAATCGGTTTAAAATCTTTGAAATTCCGTGAAATATTTCAAAATATTCTAGGATGTCTTTGAAATTCATTGAAATCTTCCAAATTCCTGGGAATCTTTCCGAATCTCTTGCGATCCCTTATTATATACTAGAATCCATTAGAATCCTTGAGAAGTCCTTAAAATTCCTTGAAATCCTTCAAAATCCTTCACAATAATCGGAACTCCTTTCAAATTCCAATAACTTTTGAAAGTTTACGGAAGCCTCTAAAATCGGTGGATATACTTATTATATACAGAATATGTAATTCTTCAGAATATTTTTAAATCTCTTAAAATCCCTTCAAGTGTTCTCAATGTCACTGAAATCCCCTGATATTCCTCAAAATTCGCGAAAATACTTCGATATCACATGTAATTCTTAGAAATCCAGCAACATATTTTAAAATGTCTTAAAAGCTTTTAAAACTGGCGAAATTTCTTTAAATCACCTGCAGTCTTTCAAAACCCATCAAAATTCCTTACAATCCTTTCAAATACATGGGATTACCGTTAAAGCGGTGAAAGCCTTGGAAATCCATCAAAAATTTCGAAATCCTGCAAAATCTCTTTAAAATCATTTGAAGTCTCTAAAATCGATGAGAATCTTTCGAAATATTTTAAAATCCCTTATAATATATTTATATCCAATCAAATATTTTAAAAGCCATCACAGTTTTTCGAACTCCCATTAAACTTTTCTACATAATTCGAAAATCTTCTGAAATGCGTGGATATATAGTTTTTGAATCTTGTTACATCTCTTAAAATCCTTTGAAATCCCTTTAAAACTCTTAAAATCCGCTAAAATCACGTAAAATTATCAACTCTCTAAATATGAATTAGTGAACATTTCACTAATTGAATTAGTAAATGTATGGTTCACTAACCAAATAGTAATATTTTGATGTTTTACATTTGAAATAGTAAATATTTTACTAATAAATTAGTAAAAGTTTTACTAATCTCAATTAGTAAACATGGTTCACTATTCTTTAGTAGCTTCGCTTCACTAATTCATTAGTAACTTAGCGCGATCACTAACGAATTAGTGAACTGCAACGATTTTGACCAATCTGAAGTCATATCCTCATATGACATTGCGTAAATGTGAAATTGACATTGACATTGTAAAATATAACAATTTATCTAATTATTTAAGAAGGGTTGAAATACAGGTTGGAAAGACTATTTTTAAATTTGTAAAATTCCTGGTCAAAAATAAATGCACTGTTATTTCCCGGTTTTTCCCGGTCTCTCATGAGATTCCCGGTCCAGCGGCCACCCTGAAATTATCATATTATTGTTCTATTTAACTATGGCCAGTAGACAAAAAGGAACTCAAGATCAATTTATTCATTTATTATCGCCAACGGCCATACCACACTGAAAAAACCAGTTCTCGTTAGATCACTGAAGTTAAGCAGTGTTGGGCGCGGTTAGTACTTGGATGGGTGACCATTCAGGAATACTACTGCGTGTTGTTTTATAATCTCCTTTCAATTTATATTTATTTTGAAAAAATTAATTTTTTCACTGAACAATTAGTGCATTTTTACTGTATAATTAGTGACTTTTCACTCTTGAATTAGTACACACTGCAATGACAGGGATTACTAATTGCTTAGTGGAATTTCACTAATTTCACAAGTGGACAATTTCCACTAATCAAATTAGTAGTTTTCTACTAATCGTGAGTGGCCGACTTCTCTCTAATTGAATTAGTGAAATTTCACTAGCAATTAGTGAAATTTCACTAATTCAGATTTAGAGAGAAAATCTCTTTCAACCTCTTAAAATCCGTTAAAGTCTCTTAAAATTCTTTCAAGTGGCGTAAAATTATCTGAACCTCTTTAAGTCTTTTAAAATCCTTTACAATTATTTGCAATCTTTCGAAATCCCCTGAAATATCTTTAAATCTCTTCAAATCTTCAAGATATCCATAAAAATTTGTGAAAATACTTCGGTAGCACAAGAAATCCTTTCCCGTGAATTAATTAAAAATATTTCGAAATGTCTAAAAATCCCTTATGATCTATTGTAGTCTTTTGAAATACGCGGAAATTGTTCTCAATTCTTTAGAATCCCTCAAAATCCGTCGAAATCCTTCAGTGTCTATAGAAATTCTTTGAAACCCAGAACAATCTCTGGATATCTGATCAAACTCTTTAAAGTCCTTCCGAATCTTGTAATATCTCTTGAAAACTTGTGGTGCTAGGTTTATTTTCTTTTTATCTTTTAGAATAATTTGAAATTTGAAATCTTTTGAAATTCCTTGAGATCTCATGAAATCCCTAAGAAGCTTTGGAAATCTCTTCAAATTCCGTAAGGTAATTCTTTGAAATACTTTCAAATCGTTTAAATTTCTGAAAACCTTGTTTACAGCGAAAATAATTGTAATATATTTGATATATTCAGTAAAATTTGTCAACGTAGGCACCATCCATCTACAAAAAAGGGTTTCGTAGCCTATTAATACGTTAATTAAGTCGCTAAAACCTCCGCCCTCCCATACTTTCCCTCCCCTACACCCCCCCTACTTACCCACCCCTTATTTCACTCTTGAAACTCCCCCTCACCAACTTCTTCCTTCTCTACTTCCCCCACTCCTCGCTTCCCCAGATGACACTCTCCTTCCCCCTATTTTCCATTCCCGGTCCTCACCTCCACTCCCATGCTCACCCGCATTTGTAATCATTTCCCCTACTTCCCCTCACTCACACTTACTTTCTGAACTTTGCATCCCTAACTTCCCTTCATTTCCCTACACTTCCCTTTCCTCAATTTTCCCTTACTCTCGCTCCCCTCATTCTCTCTTACTTCCTCTAGTTCCTCTCTCATCATTTCCCCTACTTCCTTTTCCCTAAGTACCCCCACATCTCTTCTAATTCCCCTCCCCTCACTTTCCCACTCCCCCCCCCTCACATTTCCACGCACTTCCCCTACTTCAGCTTCCTACTTACCCCTCACTTCTCCCACTTCACCTAATTACTCTCCTCTCACTTCCTTACCCTAATTTTTCCCTTCAATTTCCATACTTCCCCTTCTCTTATTTTTCCAAACTTTTTCAGAGCCCCTCCCCTCACATTGCTTACTTCCTCTCCTATAATTTCCCCTCATTCATCATACTTCACCTACTTACACTCCCCTCCCTTCCGCACCTATCATTTCCCTCCCCTCATTTCACCTACTTAACCTACATACCCTCCTCTCACTTCCTCAATCCTGATTTTCCCTCACCTCCCCTTCCCTATTTCTTATCCCCTCATTTAACCTCATTTCCCCTTCCTTCAATTTTCCTAACTCTTCTTACTTCCCCTCCCATCACTTTCCCTCACTCCCCTTTTTCTCATTTCCCCTCACTTCTACTTCCTGCCCCTCATTTCCCCTTACTTCCTCTACTTCTTCTTCCCTTATTTCCCGGTCACAAAGATGAAATTAATCTTGCAGTTCTACTTTCGTACAATGATGACAATGCAATGAAGTATCTTTAAACCTTCTGTTCAGTTTGCAAGTCCTCTCCGTTATATCAAATATTCTTTTCAAGAAAACACAGTCTTCTCTGGACATGTCGAGTATTGTGTAGTACAATGTTTCCATGCGTTACACTATATTATATAACGTTATATTATATTGCGCTATGTACGCATAAACACGGCTGCGGAAAGCGGAACAATGCGACGTCTTTGCACATATTTCGTGGTCATCCTCTGTCCCTCTCGAGATAGTCTTTTGCCCTACTATACTTCAACTCTCTCTTTCCTCGGGGCTGACGACCATGTGCTTTAGGTCAGTGCCGTCGTTCTCTCTCTCTCTCTCTCTCTCCCTCTCTGAATCTTCGCTACTCCTTCGGCCCTTTCGCAAACTTGGTTCGGGATCAGCCTTCCACTGGGATGAGAGAAACACCAGAGCGAAAAAAAGAGGATATAATCAAACAGGTTCATGGGCGGTGCTATCATACATTGAAATTTGGGTTCAATAATTATGTTCATTCATTTCGGAAAATGGAAATAAAAGTATCTGGACAAGATAATTACACTGGGAGTGTGGCACTTCGACCACAAAACCGCACGGAACTATAGACCTCACGATCATCCACCTGGCGCCCTCTCTCTGCAGAACATTTAGCATTATACTGCCGTACTTTTGTAGAAAGCAGGGACTCTGCTAATTTTCGCACACCAAATTCCCGATTATGACCCGGTTTTTTGCCGGTTGTTGATATCAAATCTCCTCCTAATAGAAGCAAAAATGGAACGCTTTTAACATAAGGCATTCCTATGCGTAATGCTATGTATTTTAATATCTTATAATAAATGAAATAATATTTTTGTAATTTATGGTGTCGAGTAAAAATCAATACAATTAGACTACAATTGCTTTAGACATTCAACACACAATGGTGGTCCCCTTCAGTTGATTATTCAGAGAATTTTTTACACATAATATGGGCTTGGTTAACATGACAGTTGTTATTTTTTATAAACATATCTTTGGTTAACTAGATTTTGTATTATCACTCATAAATGATTCTTAGATATAATTTTTAATGTCTTTGATATTAGCCACATATTAATTAATGATTCATCATTAAAGAGTGATTACAAAACACTGTTTTTAATCTTTTATTATAACAGTTTAATTAAAATTACATGTGTTCATAACATAGAGAATGTAAAATTAGTATGAAGATGAATAATATTTATAATGGTTTCTCGTAATAACTTTTCAATAACTAATCAGTAATCAGTTGCTAATACCAAATAAATTAAAAATTATATCTTAATTTTTTGATCGAAATCTTCAAAAATCTACATTCTGTTCACAATTTTTATAAATCTCTACAAGTTTTATTTTAGTTTTTCTAAAACTTCTAAACATCTTTTAGGCTTGGCTGTGTTTAGTCGTACCGAAAAATTAAGGGAGTTGGAAAATGGGATGGACTATGTTGTCCCCAAAATTCGGGACGAATATCTAAGCTCATAAAAAATATTTGACGACTTATCCAGAATTTCTTAACGACGAGAAACTTCGTAAACTAAGAAGTATTTCATTTCATTTTTAATCGTAAATAGGTCCATTGGTGACGCTATCATACATTGAAATTTGGGTATAATAATTATTTCCATTAATTTAGAAAAATATTTAAAAAATGTATGTATTGAAATCTGTGTAAGAAACTTATGTTCATGTTGGAAGATTGAAAATTTTTTCAATTTTCTTTCAGAACTTATTTTTTTAAATGAAAACCATGCATAATTTTCTGGCAAATCATGAGAAAAATGTTCTATTCTCTGGAAACCTTTTAAAATGCTTCAAATTCTTCTGGATGTTGTTCGAAAATCTTCAAAAATCTATATTTTGTTTCAAATTTTTTTAAATCTCCTCAAATTTCAAATCATTTTCAGAAAATACAAATTTTCAATGAAATAATTGAATCTTCAACCAAAAAAGATTGATTTTCAACCATTTGCACTATTCAACAAAAAAGATGGAATTTTAACCAAAAGAGATTGAATTTTTTCCCACTTTGAACCGTTTCATGTTTAAACAAATACTTGAATTTAAAGAAAACTGTCATAGTTCATATTTCAACCAAAAAAAATATTAATTTTCTACCAAAAAATACGAATTTCCAATAAAATACATGAATTTTCAATAAAATATTCCGAAGTGCTCGTTAAACATCAAATTTTATTTGATTGAAATTTTCGAAAAATCAATTAAAAAACGATTTTCCAAAAAATAGTCCAATTTTCAATTAAATTGATGAATTTTCAACATAAAATATCCATTTTTAACAAACTAGTTCATTTTTCCACTCAGAAGTTGAATTTTCCAACCAAAAATATTAATTTATAATAAATAACTATTTGACAATTAAGAGACAAAAAAGGGCCATCCAAATGGTTAAACTGTCAAACCAAAAGACTCATTTAAAAAAAAAAGTTTTATTTTCAACTAAACAGTTGTATTTTTAACCAAAAAATAGAGCATTTCAAAACAAGCAAATTAGTTTTTGACAAAAAATGACGAATTTCCCACTAAAGAAAGTCAAGTTTCATTCTAAACCAAAAAAGAACGAATTTTCAACAAAATAATAAATTTTTTATCTGAAGAGATCCAAATAGATATACCTTCAACTAAAATCATGGATCTTCAATTGTAAAAGTTAAAATTTCGAAGTGTCTCGTCCCGAAATTCGGGATGAGTAGTCAAATATTTTTTATAAGCTGAGCTAGTCGTCCCGAATTTCATGGGCGACTAGTCTATCCCCTTTTCCAACTACCAAAATTTTTCGGGACGACTAGACGCAGCTTAAAAATTTTGGTTATAAAAATCAATTTTCAACCAAAGATATTAATTCCTCACAAAAAGGAGAATCTTCAACAAAACAATTGAATATTCAACCGAAAAGTATAACTTTTTAATAGAATTGTTGCATTTTTAACTAAGTAATTAAATTTTTAAATAAAAATATAATTGTCTGTAGGAGAAAAAATAAATATAAAACAAATAAATTACTAACAAGAATATTGTATCAGGATGGCCGCAAAACTTCATTTTCAATATTCCCTAATTTTTCCCCATTAATATTCAAATACCAAAATCTTAATCTGGTAACATTTTATTACAGAATCTTTCATAAACGGGACGAAATCATTTAAAACCTAAATTAAAAAATTTCAAGATTTTTTTCAAAATCCCTGTTTTTTTTTTAAATATCAGAATTTTTATGGTAATAATCTTCAGCGTTCACTTAATCGGGATATAAGTAAATTGCACCCATTATTCTAGGCAATAAAAAAACATGCAGAAAGAAACATATATAACTAAGTTTAAATTTCCGTACTATCTTCTAATGTGAATCTTGAATTTTTCAAAGCACAAAATATCTAAATCTAATTAAAGTAACAATTTTCTTCCTGCCTATAATTCTCTCTTGAATTCACTTTATTATTAATTTCATATTCTCATAAGGGTCTTCTTAGACCCCAACAGGGCGTTTACGTTTTACAATTGCTACACATTACAACATCAACGAGGGGAAAAAGAGACTTTCCGTCATTCATACGAAGCGATCATTATTCTGCTTCTAAATTTTTTCATTTTATCGCCATAAAATGGAGAAAAAACTTTGTTCAAAACTATTTTTTGAAACAGAAAAATGATAAGGTACCATTCCATATTTAAAAAGGAAATTTTTAAAACAAGAAACACGCCATGGTCTTTGAAACAATATTGGATATGAAATTTCTATAAACTGGATTCTTTAAATAATATATACAATTATACCCTACGTGTTTTTTGCTTTCCTGATAATTTTTTTTGTCTTGAACTTTACCCTCCTGTGGCTATATTTAAAAGTTTAAAATTAAACGAAATTTTTTTTAGGAGTTATGTTCTTTTGTGGCCAGCAAGTCGGAAGGGCTTGAAGCCAACTTTTTATTTTCCTATGGGTCAGTCTTGTCGAAACTATCTCTTTAGACAAAATTATACCCTAGGTTGGAAAGCCAATCGATGAGTATTACGCGTGAGCGACCTGCAATTCTGAGAGGAGGTATCAGGATTTCAGACAATACCGTAATTTTTAAATATCAGGATTCCTAATGTTTAGATTAATAACAAATAAAATAAAAATGTTATTAGGGTGAATGACAAAAAATTGACCATTTTAAGTCCCAGTCATTCAACACATTTTTCTGTATACTAAAATCGTTCTAAAAGCATCTCAATTGAAGTACTCAAATATCAAAGTACAATTCAGTAAAGTTTCGAAATTTTAGACGACTTTATTCATAAATGAAAAGTACCCAAAATGTCTGTTAACGCACCTGTTCCAAACAACGAATTTTCAATTCTAAATTATTATTATTATTATACCATTAAGCCATTTCCCTTTCGGGGTAGGCGTGACTTGCTCGGTTGGAAAGTAGTGGGATAGGTATATAGGTGTAAAGTAGGTCGTTATATGGTATAAGGTAGATAGGTATATAGGTATATGTATTCTGGTATAGATATTTTAGATTGATCTGGAGTTTTCGTGTTATTTATTCAAATAACACGTTCACTCCGCAACACTGCTCCGACCCAGGTTGCTGATCAATCTCTCTAGCGATCACCCCAAGTGAGGAGCCTCACAAAATTGTTATGTATGGTTCCCCACTTGGGCCCATTAGTATCCAAGGTCTTTGTTTCAGGCATCATTCACTCTATTGTCACTCTGTTTATAAACTATTTGTCGCCACACATTTCTGTCCTGGCATACTACTCTAGCTTCCTTTACGTCCATGCATTTCTTCATGCAAGCTCTTCTGTTCCTATGACTTCTTATGTCCCTTCGGATTAATGTCTCATTTACAGATTCTAACCATTCTTTCGGCGGTCTACCTCTGGGCATTCTGCCATTTACTTTACCTTTATATACTTGCTTCGTCAGTCGTTCATCTTTCATTCTTTCAAGATGTCCGAACCATCTTAACTGATTTCTTTCCCATATGTCAACTAGCGTCTCTCCTGTACCACATTCTTTGAGGATTATCTCGTTTCGGACTTTGTCCATCAGTGTTTTTCCGCAAATTATGCGCAGAGGTTTCATGCCGATCGCGTTGATTTTACTCCTGTCCTTTTCTTGACAGGTCCATGCCTCGCTACCGTATAGTACAGTTGGTACGAATATGGAATTATGTATGGCCATTTTAGCTTTTTTTGATATTTTTTTATTTGTGAGGATGGACCCTGCTCTACCGATAACCTGCTTACCCTTATTTATGCGCCTATCTAATTCCCCATCTATTTTTCCGTCGCTAGTGAATAGACTACCTAGATATACGTACTTGTCAACTTCTTCTAATCTCACATCATAAAATCTGACCAAAAAAACCTTATTTTAACAACTTCTTTTGCAATTGCATGCTTCCTTACTATTACTTCTTACCCATTTTTGAAAACTGGTTTAATTTTAAAAAGTGATGACTTATTTTTTGAGGGAAAATATTTTATACGATTCTACTATTTCTAATTTTAAAAGTGCATTTTTTTTGTGGCTGAAATAGTTACCTAAAACAATTTTTTTAAGAGGCAATTTTTTAACATAAATAGCCATATTTGAGTATAATTTACTTATTTTTTATATTGTAAGCAGTGAAGTTTTGAAGAATTCCACCCCCCCCCCCCCCCCCACCAGGACGAGATGTACCATGATTGATCAAAAATCAACCTTTTTTGAGAAATTGGTACGAAGCGACCGTAAGAAAAAATTTAATTACAAAAACGAATATTAAATTAATTATTTTTTGTAAGTTTCAATATTTTTTCACAAACGAAAATGTTTTTTCTCTCACAAACTGATAATATCATTTCAATTCTTAAAATTAGAGAAACCTTCACTTTTTCGAAGACCATATTTTTGAAACGACAACTACCTTCAGAAACAGACTAATTTTGAAACCAAAACGAGGAATTTTCAACGTAAGAGTTGAATTTTCAAGCCAAAAAGACGAATCTGCTGCAAAAAAAAGTAGAGATTTCAATCCTAAAATATGAATTTTCAACAAAAAAGTTAAATTTTCAACCCGAAGATATGATTTTTCTACAAAATAATTGCATTTCCAATCCCAAAAAGAATAGTTTTCCAGAAAATAAGTGAATTTTCAACTGAAAAGATACATTTTTAAGCAAAAATGCAATAGCAACGTTTAAAAAAAATTAATATCCAACCAAATAGTCGAATGTTCAACTCAAAAAATTGAATTTTCTACCAAAAAGGTCAAATTTGTAACAGAATACATGATTTTCTGATTACAAAAGATACATTTTCAATCAAAAATAGGATGAGCCAAATGTTTTAAAATTGAATTTTCAATCTAAAAAAAAATTGTCCACAAAATAGTTAAATTTTCAACCAAACCGATGAATTTTCAACAGAGAAAATTAAATTTTTACAAAAAATATTAATTTTTAACAAAATACATAAGTTTTCAACCAAAATATATAAATTTTCAACGAACAATATAATAGTTAATATTTCAATCATTGAAGATTTTCATTTCACACCAAAAACAATTCAATTAAATAAAAAAAGATGAATTTTCAACCAGTTGTGATTTTTAACCAAAAAAGATGCAGTTTCTACCAAAATGGATGAATAAAATTTTCTACCAAAAAATGAAACATGTCAACGAAATACTTGCATTTGCAATCAATCTCATTATCCTTTCATCTAAATGATTAAATTTCTATCAAAAAAGATCAATTTAAAAAAAAAAATGAAACAGTGAAATTTTCAGTTTGGTCAAATAAATTTTCATTTAAAAAGAACTAATTTTCAAGCCAGGAAATGAATTTCCAACCAAATGGATAAATTTTCAACAAAAAAGATTAATATTCTAACACAGAAGACAAACTTTCAACGAAATACAGGAATTTTTCACCAAATAGTTACATTTTCTATTGATTCAGATAAATTTTCAATCAAACCTGGAATAGTTAAAACCCTTAGCCGGGTAACCATGGGTGAAATGCCTCTGCTTGTTTTTGGTTCATATTCCAGGGTAAGTTTCTACTATTATAGGTCTAATTTACCTCAATTGCAAAAAACAAAAACAAATTTTTACAAAAGTTATAAACAAATTTTGAAAAATCAAAAAACTTGAATTTCTCAAAATTGGTTGAACCGATATTGAAGGCCTAAATCTTAAATATATGTTATATAGGGCATTGAAGAAACTATTTAAAAGATTTAGCAATCAATTCCTTCTACGAGAAGGATTACTTCATTGTTAAGAAAATAAAAATAAAATTATGGCCCCTAATATGTACGTAATTCTGTGAGAATAGGGGACAACTTTATTTTTAGCTTATAAATCAATAAGGTAAGTATAATTTAAACAATACACCTTCTTCTAATATGCTGTACTCTTAATCTTCCTCACTGTCTTCCTCCATCACGGGATTCATACACGGAAAGAAATTTTAGACAGTTGCAGCGTTCGCAGTGGTAGAACAGCGCAACCACGATGTCAAAGCGACGGCAACGCCAACTTTGGGAACGTGTCGGCCTCATAAAGTTAGTACAGCGCTACCCTCTTCTATCAGGGCACACTGCTGTCCCTAAGTAGAGAACGCAGTCGACTAATGTTACTAAAGTAGCCGATTGGCGCCGATCTTAATTTTTCATCATAATTGACATTTAAATTATTTGACTTATTATTTACTGTACGTTTCTAATTCATTACGCATACTCAAGTCTTTAAATAAAGACACGAATGAGCCTAAAACTATACGGAACATCACTAAAATTTTTTAGGTTATTTTTTTTGTACACATCTGTTGTTAAATAATGATACTTTCATTTAATTTTTCAAAGCGAAGTCAAGTTAATCATTGTACTCTTTCCCCAATCAGAGTACTTAAAATATAATTTATTGTAGCAAGTGAAGAAAAATGCAATCCATCGATAAATTAATCAATCGAACCAAACATAACTGTTTTAGAATATATGAAGTCAGTCTCTTAATGAAACATGCACTTTTTAATTATAATATTGAAAGAAGTATTTAAAATCCATATAAGCATTAATATATACGTAAATATTATATTCAAACAAACATATCTACAATATACCTGTTGTAGGTTATGTCCATTAGTTACCCCTAAAGATTTCGTGAAGGCTACGAAAATACTGATATTTTTTTTAAAACTGCTCCATTGATATTCCTTTCTGTGGAATTTACTACATTACAGTTATTTAAGCTATTCTAAAACTTAAAAATAAAAGCGAGAGAAGCGCGAAACCACCCGTCTGTCTTTCAAAACAATGCGAAAGCGCGACTACTATACCACGTTTCAGGTCTGTTGCTGTTTCAAAAATTTGATGCAACATACGCGCCACACAGGGAACGTAACGTTCCCTGACTGAGAGAGCAGTCGTCATAAACAGAGGGCGCATTGTAGTCCTACACTTTAACGCAGTGGTACGCGTGAGTGCCGCTGCTGTACAAAATTTCTTTCCATGTACTAGTTATGCATGTCGATCATTTAAAAATTTTTCCAAAATCTCGTCAGATCAAATTAAAACCTTGAACACCATACTCATCACATCGAGACGAACGATGACTCAGTCGAGATGATCGTCTCGTCTCGATCGACTTTTTTCATTACAAGTTCTTCATCTCCATTACATTTCAGTTCCATCTAACTATGTTTTAAGCAAATTTCGATTTTGATTTTGCCCAAAAATGATTGACTTGCATAACTGATTCATACTGTTTTGTATAAACAATTTACTGAAAACTTCAGCAGGCCTTATGATCTCCGACAAGTACCTAGTCTGTGATAATTAATAAATAATGGCTACTATATAGGAACAGCAGCCATTTGTTCTTCGACCATTGGCACATTCACAATCATATCTTTTAATTCCTGCAATACTCGCACTGTTTGGTATGTAATCAATAAAACATCTATATAATTTCCGACTAATGTGTCTTGACTGTACCTGGATATTTGCCTGTTCTTTCACAAATTGCAAAATGATAGACTCATTCTCATTCATCATTTCGGCCAAAAACGAGCTGACCCTTTAACGCTGGCATCAGTACAGTAAAGTCCTTGGACTTTAATACGTTTTTCGCATCCCGAAATCCATGATAAAGGCGAATTTGTCGCTTTCGTTTATTAATTGACACAAATTATGCAAATCTTCTGTAAGGTTTTTCATGATTTCAGCGTCATCCAGATTCGCATGAAATGATCCTGCCAAGTCTACTGCTCATCCGGTTGTTGCACAGATAATATACACAATACATATTTAATAGTTTTCATTCATTGTCTCCCTTTATCACGTGATTCACATTGTTTTGTGTGAACAGTTTACCGAGAATTTAAGTGGGCCTTATGATTTGCGACAAGTAGCTCGCATTGGGTGACTGTATGCTATAAGTTGATATTCGAATTTACATGGTTTAACCCATTTGAGTCCGCGTTAAAAACCGCCAGTTACTGACCGACCGTCCGGCGAATTTGGATCCATGTAATGCAGCATTGCCACCGACTAAATAACTCAATATGGTCCGCACTTATGATGTCTGCATCTAAGACACCTCCACGTGGTGACAGCAAGAAACGGGATTTTCCTGGCAAAGATCCTGAATAAAAAATGGTATGCCGTCATAGCAGGCAGAGAAAGAATGTTTACGATGCAGGGAGTCGGAACCCCAGTATCGGCGGCTGTTGAGGGTGTGAAAGCGGCCCCACAGCCGTCTTCATCCAGCGACCGTACCTCATTAACAGTGGGTAACAACATAACTTCACGGAAGAGTTCTATGAATCAAAAATGGGCTGCTCGCAGCAAATTTACTAAGAGTCTACATAAGCGTAAAAAAATAGTAGAGTCTGCAGATGAAGCAAATGCTTTTTTCTCTTTGCTTTGGGAAAAGCATCGCCCACAATGATGTTCTATGTTGGTCCTGTCGCTGCACTCCTTACAAAATCAGAAAATTGAATGATGGTAATCGATTTTTGTGATAATGAATGAACAGTTTCTGAGAACGATGATTCTTCAAAATCAAGCAACGAAGATACATAATTCAAAGCAAGCATTACAAAAATTTTAAAGTAAGCGAAGATTGCGAGCATATTCGTATTGAACTTCAAAGGACTGTGGCAACGCACAAATATTGTTGTGTTTATTACAAGGCACCAGATTTAACAGTAGTTCCAAAGCAGGCGCGCGTACAATCCTATGTTAAAAAAGGGATTTATATTCCGCATGGTGACCGTTGTTGTCGAGCACATTTAATAAAAGCTCGGTACTTTGACGAAGAATTAAGTCGTTTACGTGTATACTCGAATTTCACGAAAGTAAAAGATTCAGAGCTATCGGAATTACATGAAAGTTTGAGTATTGAATGTGACACCTTGGTTCTTGACAAAGTTGGAAACTTTTCTTCATCAGAAGAAAAAATACATCTTTTCACAGGTTTAACATGGGAAAATATTATCAAATCGCGCGAAATGCTCACGTCAATGCTTGTTTCAGACTATTCCACATTTATCATGAACTCTTTTGAAAAAGACGTTTCGCCCTCACGATTTGGATTAAGTGTTATCTATAGACGTGACCTAATTGATTTTCACACTACAGATGTCTCTCAAATGTTATTCAATTCCGATAATGAGCTAATGTTAATTTCTGACGGTACATATTCTGTCCATCAGAAAAGCAGTAATCGAACGAGTACTAGACATGGCAAGACCATTTCATGTGAACCTGAATGACGCTGAAATTATAAAAAATCTGATTAAATGTCCGAGTGATTTGTGTCAATGAATTAAGACCACAAACTCATCCTTGATCGCGGGTTTCGCGATGCAAGAGACGTACTGGAGTCTAAGGGCTTTACTGTACTGATTGCAGCATTAAAAGGTTCTCGAAAACAGTTGGCATTTAATGATTCAAATCAGTCCTGTTTGGGCACAAAAATTCGGTGGGCAGAGGAGTCTGTTCATCGAGTAATTAAACGAAGATATCGATTACTAGACCATGTAATTGATAACAAATTACTTCCGAAGGTTGGGCTGCATAAGGTGTATTGTTCGAATCATACCTACTTTATTTATTAATCAGCTAAAAATGAAGTTGTTCTATTCTAATAGAATTACATACATATGTAGAATTTTCTATTTTAAACCTTTGTTTAGTAAGAAGTAATCCTTTGATCTCATCTCAAAAAATATATGTTGTTACACTGCAGATAAGTATATTACAGAAAAAGTGGCGGTGGAGGTACTAAAAATTCATTAGAAAAAAATGGTTACAAAATGACAATAATTTTTTAAGTTGGCACTTGGGGTAAATTAGTCCTATAATGGCAGGATCTTGCCCCTAAAATATGAACCGAAAACAAGCGGGGGCACTTCACCCATGCTTACCCGGCTACGGCTTTTTCAGTTGAAAGAATTAATTTCCAAGCGAACAAAAATTTCCATAAAAAATAGTTAAATTTTGAAAAAAAAAGTTTTTTCAACTAAAATGATGAATCCTGGACCAAGCAAGAGAATTTTTGAAAAGTATTCAATTCCACTCCATCCGCATGCCCAACCTGAATACGTCCGTGATCCCTTAGTTCTATAATCAATACTTTCTCGCTAGGTTTACACCTAATTAAAACAAAGTATATTTTGGCCGGTTTAGAAATAATTTTTTTTTTAGAAAATCTCATTGTCTAAAATGGTCACATTTTTGGTAATGACCCATTACAATTTATAAATATACATATTTCAAATAAAAAATAGGAAATTTAAAGTTCCGTATTCTCCCTGGTAAATATTCTGGGATTTCATGAAAATAATGATTTTTTTTTAAATGCACTTTTTTACGAGATAGTGGGTTCGAGTCGATCGAACCATAATCGCTCCTGGCGCGACGAAGCGAATGTCCGCTCACCGAAAGCTTATCGCTCCACGAAATTTACCCGTATGCACTTGCTTTGCACGCTGAACTCCCTCCATGCGCGGGCGATGTACATGCAGAACATACATACATTTATATTATTGATTTGCCAGTTTTCGCATCGTATGACAACTCGTTTTAACGTTGATCGAATTGTCGCGAAATGCCGAGACGCGAAAAAAAATTTCATTTCAAACCCTCGTCAATTTTCCTCCCCTTATTCTCATCATTTTCACAATCTTTATGCCTCGCAAATATCAGACATTTTTTCACTTTTTCAATTTTCCTGCAGCATGAATCAAACACCTACCAATTAAAGTGTAGGATCAAGAAATCTAAAGTAATTGAAACCCGGCTTCGAATTGCTCTTTGGAACTAAACTAAGTATCAAAAAATAAAAAAATAATTATTAAAAAATCAGCCCTTTTAAATCAGTCAACAATGAGTTCCTGAGTAAAAAAGTAGCACAAAGAGGAATGATCTAGAATTTTCGCGAGAAGCATTTTTTTTCATTTGCATTAAACATAGAAATGCTGATAATATAAAAATATTGAATTGGGTATTAAATAATATCTTTAACGAAAACAGTTTTTCTCTCAAAGTTTAGGGACCATCGATGAACTATGTTACCAATTTTTGAATATTTTTACCCTTATCCGACCACCCTCATTGAGGACCGTAGTTCTTCAAAAAAAAAAGGAAATTGGGTGATTTTTTACGAAAATAGGGGAATAAATTCGTTCAATTAAACCTAAGTAAATACCACATTGAATTCAATATGAAACACTTTATATTCCTAAGATTTCAAGTCGAAATGTGCTGCAATTTAAAAAAAATAGCTGAATTTACAGCCAAAACAGATTTTCTATCAAAAAAGATGAACTTGGAAACCCTAAAAAATGAATTTTCAATGACAAAAAAAATTAAATTTCAACCAAACAGTTGTCTTCACAACCAAATAGTTGATTTTTCAAGCAAAAGAGACTAGTTTTCAACAAGATTGTTAAACTTCGAACCAAATCGTTAAATTTTCAAGCCAAAAAGTCCAATTTTTTTGAAGAAAGTTACAATTTTAACAAAAAAATTAATTTCAACCAAGAAACATGAATTTTTAACCAAGAAAGATGACTTTTCTTCGAAAAGTATCAATTCACATCCTACAAAGATGCATTTTGAACCAAATTCGCCAATTTTCATAGAAAAAAAATGAATATTCAACCAAAAAGAGTTGAATTTTAAATCCCAAAAGACGAATTTTTCAGAAGACAATTGAATTTTCAAGAAAAATTTATTTTCAAACACGATAGATTAAATTTTTCAAGAAAAGACGATTTTTCAACCAGTTGAATGAAACGAAAAAAAAATTTAATGATAGTGGAATCCTCAACCAAGCAGATATACCAAATAGGTAAAATTCCTTTTGAAAAATATATTTTTTGAACCAAAAATGGAATCGTCAAATTCTTAATTAAAAAAATTAATCTTCAGCGAAGAAAAACGAATTTTCAACCAGTCGAAGTGAAGCGAAGAAGAGGAATTTTTAACCAAATTGTTGAATCTCCAACCAACGGACGATTTTTCAATTAGTTGAATTAAATGAAAAAAATAATTTGAAAATGTAGTTGAATCCTTAACAAAATTGATCAAGTTCAGACCAAATAGTTGAATTTTCAACTTACTGAGGATACAATCACAACAAAACTGGCATAATAAAATTTTCAGATAGAAAAATAAATTTTTAACCAAAAATGAAAACGAAATTTAGAAACGAAGTTAAATTTTCAAACAAAGAGGTAAAGTTTCCAAGAAGAGAATTTTTAACAAAGTAGATCAACTTTGAACCAATTAAAAAGAATTATATGCAAAATAGTTGATTTTTAAGTCCTAAAATTAGCATTTCAAAAAAAAATTTAATTTCCTATCTAATCGTTAATTTTTCCTCAAAAATGTTTGATTCTTAATGAAGTAATTGAATTTTCAACCAAAAATATGAATTTTGAAGAAAAAAGTTAATTTTTCGCTAAATTGTTGAATTTTCAAGTCGTTCAATTTTCAACTCGAAAATATGAATTTCTAATAACAAGAAAAATTAGTTCTTCAAAAGGTTAGTTTGACTTTACGCCATAACGTTGATTATTTAACAAAAAATTCAAAAGCTTCTCAAGAATTTTGAGAGGCTTGACATGA
>CAKNXH010062492.1:144124-179796 GCA_932178445.1 Andricus quercusramuli
AAGGCATTTTGTTTGATTTTGCAGATTATTTTTAGAATCTTATGTAAAATTCGAATAATTTCGGAAGATATTTAAAAGGTTCAGATGTCTCGAAAAGGTGAACAATATTTTAAAATTTGGAAAGGGTTTGAAAAATCTAGAACCTAGCCGCCCTTTCCCAGCTTCCCTGAATTCACTGAAAATATTCCTCCTACGAATTTTTGAAAGGTTTCAAGAGAATAAAAAAATTGTTATTAAGATTCCTGGGAAGCTTCAAGATTGAGAAAATTGAAAAGAATTTCAAAACATTTCAGATGATTTCCTGAAATTTCGAAAAAGAATTTAGCAGATGTTAAGGCAAAATTTTTTTATTTATCAAGATTGAAAAATGTTGAAAAAATTTGGAGTAAGTTGAAGAGATATCTAAAAATTTTAAGGAGATTTTTTATTTCGGATAATTAATTTTGAGAGAATATTTCAAAAGATTTCTAAAATTATCAAACAAGAATGAAGAATATTTCAAGCTGATTTTTTTAATTTTTCAGAATTTAAAAAAAATAGGAACAGTTCAAATTATTGAAAAAGATATTTAGAAGGTTTAGAAGTTTCAAAAAGATTGAATAATAATTTGAAATTTTTAAAAATTCAGACCAAAATATAGGTTTCTGAATATTTCGAAAAAAATTTAGAAACGTTTCAAGAATGTTTAAAGGTTTCGATAGAATGAAAAAAGGTTCTTAAGAATCCAGGGAAACTTTTAGATGATTGTTTATTCAAGAAACTTAATTTTTAATCTGGAAAGTTTTTCTTGCAATTTTTTTTTATTCCAAAATATTTTTAAAAATTGTAGACAAAATTCTAGTCAGTGTATTATGTTTTCATAATTCAATAAAAAATAAATCTGAACTTTGGTGAATGAAGTTACTCCTTTAAAAAGATACTCTAATTCCCTACATCCATTTTTTTCTGATTTTTTTCGCTGGAGACCTGGAAAAAAAAATAAAGAAAGGTGAGAAGCGAAATTTGCGTGAACGTTGAAACGTTCAAAGGGCGAAAATTTCAAGGCAAAAATCGGGAAATGTGTCGTAAAGCGTTCACCTTTCGTAGCTACTTCGTCATTGTCATTTGGGAGTGCAAGCGTGTATGTTATATTGAACACGGGAATAAAAAGTAAAACGTACACATCGAAAGACCTTGATGTATGGGAGACGGCAAAACTTTTTCAGCATGCTAGGCACGAGTTTGTCCAGGACCAAGACCTACCCCAAATACTCCGTTAGGCCTTTAAATGCATTCGAAAGAGGGACAAAACTTTCGCCTCAACTTTCGCTTGCCACATCCGGCCCTAACCTTCCTCACAGTAAAAGAGTTGGGGCGGTCCCGCGGTAAAATTACTGCGCGGTACAGCCTTGTCTAAAAATTTTCCTTTCAAACACCATTTTTATTTATTATTTAATTTATTATCATTTTTGCTCTTCCATGGGATTGGAATGTTTACGTGACACTCTAAAGAGGTGGGGGGGGGGTCTGTCCTAACATCACAAAGTTTCACACAGGAGGGGGGTCGCAAAAGGTTTTGTAATGTCGATACATTAAAGACCAATATCATTAACAGAAAAAAAATTTGATAGTTGTGTTCTCAATTGAATATTTGAATTTTTAAACCAAAAAAACGTGTTTTTTAGAAGACAGTTGAATTTCCAACCCGCAAGGTTAAATTTTCAAGAATAAAGTTCATCTTTAACCAACACAAATGAAATTTCTGAGCAAATGGACGAATTTTCAACAAGAAAGTTGAATTTTCAATAAAATAGTTGATTTTTCAACGAAAAAAGAAAAGTTTTCAACCAGATGAATTCTACAAAAAAGCACAAATTTTTAACAAAATGGTTGAATCCTCAACCAGATAGACGAATTTTCAAATAAGAAGATGAATCTTCTACCCAAGTACACGAATTTTCGACAAAATTTCAATAAATTCAAGCTAAAAAGTTAAATGTTTTAAAAAAACAGTTAACATTTAAACCATTCATTTCAACAAAATACATCAATTTTTTTACCAAATAATTGAATTTTAACTTATAAAGGATACATTTTCAACCAAAAATGAAAAGTTCAATTTTGAGATAGAAAGAATTAATTTTTAACAAAGAAATAAAACAAAGTAGTTCAACTTTCAACCAAGTAGTTGAATTTTCGACCAAAATAGATTAATTTTCAAGCAAAGAGTTGAATTTTCAACCAAAAAGATATATTTTCCATCAAGAAGAATAATGTTCTACCAAGAAAGATGAATTTTGAACTCGAGAATCCATATTATCAATAAAACAGTTGAATTTTCAATCCGAAAAAATGATTTTTCAACAAAAAACTGTATTTTTACCAAATAGTTCAATTTAGAAAAAATTTAATTTTCAACAAAATTGTTGAATTTTCTACCAAAATAGTTTTATTTCTTACAAAAAAGTTAATTTTCAACCGAAAAGTGTAATTTTCTATCAAATTTTTGAATTTGTAAGCCAAAAAGAAGAATTTTTGACAAAACAGAGCAATTTCCAACCCGGAGATATAAATTTTCAACAAAAAAGGTTATTTACAATCAAATAATCAAACTTCCGTCCGAACAAGACGAATTTTCAACAAAAAAGTTTTTAATCAGAAAAGATTAGTTTTCAACCAGAAAAATTAATTTTATATCAAAAAAGACGATTTAAAAAAAAATTAAGGAATAGTTATATTTTCGGTAGGAAAAAATTTTGACCAAAAATATGAATTTTCCATCAAGAAGATTAATGTTCAACCTAAAAAGATGAATTTTGAACTAAATAAGAAGATTTTCAACAAAATACCCCAAGTTTCAACAAAATCACTCAATATTGAAACCAAAAAAACGAATTATTTGTAAAACAGTTGAATTATCAACGTGAAAATATGATTTTTCAACAAAAAAAGTTCATTCCTGACAGAGAAGCTTAATTTTAAAAAATATAGTTTAATTTTGAACCAAACAATTGAATTTTTAACCCAAACAGAAGAATTTTCTACAAAACAGTTCAATTTTCTACTCAAATAGATTCAAATAGATTTTTTAACTTACAAAGTATAAATTTTGAACCAAAAAAATAATGATTAAATTTTTAGATAGAAAATAAATAAATATAAACAAAAAAAGTGAATTTCCAAAAATAGTTAAATTTTCAAATAAATAGTTTGATTTTCTACAAAAAGAAGTTGAATTTTCAACCAAAAATATTGATTTGGAACAAAAAAAGATCATTTCCAACCAAATAGTTGAATTTTCCACCGAATTGTTACATTTTCAAGTCAAAATGACAAATTTTCTACAAAACAGATCAAATGGTTGATTTTTTCAACTAAAATTATGGATCCGAAGCGAAGAAAAGGATTTTTCAAAAAATGGTTGAAATTTAAGCCAGTTAGTTGATTGTTCAACAAAAAAATTGTTTGTGATTCTAAAAATTTATGTTTATGCGAACGTTCTTCAATGCGCTTTATTTAATTTCCCAACGGGGAAACTCGATATCTCAATTCATGTGGGACAAAATTTCAAAATGTATATAATTTGAAAATTCCAAGAATTTTGACGGCTGAAATTTAAAATATAAAAAATGTCGATCATAAATGTTTTTAATTAGACACCATACTTTAAACGTATAAATTTTAAATTTTACAATTTGAAACGTAGCGATTCTTAATTAAAAATCTTTCAATGCAAATTAATGAGTCTTAAACGTTTTCAAAGCATTAAATTTGAAATTGTTTAATATGGAGTTGTTCCAATAAATAATTTTTCAATTATTTATTTATTTATAATAGTAGCCGTTGATAATCATGTGCAATAATTTGTAATCACATACAGCCGTGCAAACGATGGTTGATGAGATTCAAAATTTTAAACCTCTCGTGGAATTACCACAGATTTGTATTATTAAATATTTATTATTTAATATAAAGATACGTGAAACTCTATTGTTTTTTAATTTTTGCATGAGTTAATAAAATAAATTTATTTAACTTTTATTCAACTTTTGAACCTAAAAAGATGTTTGAAACTTTTCAGACCGAGTATCGTTGTAGGAGTGAATTTCGTTTCGATTCAATTACTCCCCTCTCATTTGAGTCGCGAATCGCGTTTTTTTTCCACGAAGTTCATCGTCGCGTTCCGCCACGCGAATACTGGTGGCGGTAATCTGCACGAACTCAGGTTTATTAGTGTTGACCTGAAATAAACGGTCTGCTATCTATACGTAGAGATGAAAAAATAAAATAAAAAATAAAAAATAATGAAAGGAAGATTAGAAAAAAGGAAAAAAAAATGCATTACTTCAGTGCATAAACGCTCAGAGCTCCCGTTATAACTTCCCATAATCAACAATTATGATGACGTTAACGTCGCGTTCGCAAAAGGAATTCGCCGATCGATACACCCCATCACGTGACACCTGCTGTGAAAATAAAAATATATCGGGAGCACGCCAAGAACCAATCCTCTTTCGGTATATTTATTTATAGAGATGTTACAAAGTAAAGGGTGGAGAGTTGCCACTTTTTCTTGTGGTAACTTATTCCTCAAGAAAGAGGGTGAATTTAAAAAAAATTTTGTTATATTTTCAGAATGTTGAGAGACCCACATTCTTCTTTAAGTTCTTATTAAAAGAGAAAATAATTTAAGCATTTAACTTAAACGGTTTTAAATTAAGGGTTTCGAAACAGAACAGCAATTAACTTCGAGTATTCTAATGTAAATAATTAAAAATTGAAACATCGAAAAAAGTAAAGAATAAAATTGAAAGCATTAAAAAATTAAGCTATTACAAAATCAGGTGTTGGAAATTTTACATAAAGTGTTCAGATTTCGATTTACGAAACATTGTCGCTTTTCAAAAGAGAGAATAGGATTTTGGTTTAGTTTTAAGACAACAACCCGACTTAAATCCATCTTCAAACCAAGAAACCTTTTAATATGTAACAAATGTAAAAATGTAAAAGATTATTGAAATAAAGTGATGAGAAGTAACTTGTTGCTTCCAACTAGTTATTTTTTTTTAGTAACAGTAACTATGAAAATCGTTATTTTTTTAGTTGCTTTCGAAATTTAACTCTGAAGTCTTTTCTGCGACAATCAATAAATTTGATTACTTTTGCAACTATTATTTCGTTTTCAATATTCAAATTATGGCGGCTTATTTTCTAAAAATTCTTCATTGAAAAAGGGAAGGAAGTTGTATAGGAATCTTAATCTTAATCTTTCGGAAGTAAGAGTCGTAACTAAGTGATTCTAAAAAAAGTCTATTAGAAAAAAAAATTAATTTCAGAGTAGAGTACTCGTTCTTTTGTGTTGAAAATGAATTTTTCAAACTGAAAATGTATCTATTTCAATTGAATATTCATAATTTTATTTCGAAATTCATTTCTTTGGTAGAAAATCAAACTATTTTTGATTGAGAATTCATCATTTTTGATTTAAAAAATTTTTATTTTGTTGAAAATCTAATTATTTGGTCGAAATTAACTTTTTTTTTGAAAATTCATATTTGTGGGTTCGTAGTTCAACTGTTTTGTACAAAATTCGCCTTTCTTGGATTATAATTTCACGATTTAGTTAATTTTTCTACCATTTAACTGAAGATCTATTTTCTTGAAAACTTTGTTTTTTTTTGTAAAAAATTAATCTTCCTGGTTGAAAAATTTGAACCGAGGACGATTAGTTCCTTCTAAAAAGTAATTTAACCATCACTGCTGTAATAATGGCACGAAAAAAATTTCATGGCAATTATATGGTTGAATTTTTAATTTTAAAAAATAAAACTTCAACCAAAAACAGTTAATACTTAAATTTTCATGTCGAAAAGAACGAATTTTTAGAAGAAAGTTTCGTTCAAAACCATTTTTTTAACAATTTAATTATTTGTTAATAAATTCAATTTTTATAGGTATGGATTTCAAACTTTTGTAATCAATTATAAACAAACTACGCGTCCGATCAAAAAACAGAAAACATTTTTGGACTCGCCTTCAGATTTAGGTACATTTTTGTTAGTTTTTCGTACTATTTTTCAAACAATTACATTATCTTTCAAAGTTTTGAAATTTATATAAACAAACTAAGCATTCGATTGAAAAACAGAAAACACCTTTCGATCCGCCTCGAAAATATCTGAATGAGTTTTTTTTAAGGAGTGTTATTAACAATGTTTCTAGGTAATTTAAAATAAGCGTACATTTGTGTCACTATATGCAATTGTTTAAAAAATGTTTAAAAATAAGAAGAATGGTTATGAACAATCAAAAGGTGTTTTTGGATTTTGGATCGTAATATGCTTGTTTTTTTATAATTAATTTAAAAAGTTTGAAATCCATAGATATTATATTGGAAATTATTAAGAAGTTATTCAATAATTGTTTGAAGAATTGTTTTGAAAAACAAAGAAGGCGCTTCTATATATTTCGTAGACGAATCCAAAGGTGTTTTTGGTTTTTCGAACAGACGCTTCGTTTGTTTATAATTCATCATAAAAGTTTCAAATCCATGTTAAGGCCACACAAATGTATACGCTTATGTCGAATGACGTAGACAAATTTTTAATAACATTTTTTAAAAAATCCCACTTAGATATTTCTAAGCTGAATCCAAAGGTGTATTTGTTTTTTTGATTGGACGCTTAATTTGTTTAACCTGCTTTGCAAGGTTTGACATTATTAACAAACGATACGATAGTTTGAAAAATTGTCCAAAAAAACGAAAAAAGTGCTCCTAGATATTTCGGAGACGAATTAGGTGTTTTTGTTTTTTCAATCAGTCGTTTAGTTTGTTTTTAGCAATTGCAGGAAATTCAAAAATAACGTAATTGTTCCAAAAATCGTTTAGAAAAAAGCAAACCTAGTTCTTTCGAAGACGAATCCAAAAGTATTTTTGGTTTTTTGATTGGACGCTTAGTTTGCTTATAATTAATTACAAAGTTTGAAATCCATATCTATGGCAAACTTCAGGCTCGTGTGAAATTCAACTGATTCAAATATGGGAAGCCTATGCAATTTATTTCTGAATAAATAAGCAATTTTTTTCCAGGTAACCAACATCATTCAGCGAATCGAAACCTTTGTTCTATCAAACTCGTATCTCACTGTTCATGTGCGAAAAACGTATCGGTGCGTATGTACGTATGAACGAGTAAGGTCATTGACGTGGTACACTTTTATCGTTAAATATAGTCGAATGCAGCCAACATATTATGCACGGTCACATCTGAGCATTTTTTTTCTTTTCGCCTTCTCAAATTCCCATGCGGAGAAACCTGAACTTCATTTCAATTTGCTTTCTTTTGTACTCGTAAGTCTCGGTAAATTGAGCGAATGAAATGTGACAAAGCACACTAGACAAGTTTTAATTACACTTTTGTACCTGAAAAGAGTTTGAGATTAGGAATTATCCGACTTATTGTGAGATTAATTACACTTGTGATAAACAAGAGCGTGGCTATATGTATGTTTTAACCAATCCGGTTTGTTGTAATCGTAACAAGTTCCATGCTGATAGCTTGTTAGAATTATCAATCGAACTTAAAAATATCATACTTATAAAGAAAGAGGAAATTATACCTTAGTATCAATTCTTATATCTTTTGTTTTCTAGAATTACAGTTCTTTATCTTTTGAATATTAGTTAAAAGTTTTTTTAATGTTATTAGAATCATCAGTCGCGCTATTCAGGACCAGGATAAACCGTCCTGACCGTTATTGTGGCGCTGTCAAGGCGGTCTGTTATGGCGCTGAGTAGAAGTGAAACGTTTTTGTATGGCCAAAAGCTTATCTGGAAGAGTTCATCTAGCGCTAAACAGTCCGACTTGTGAAAATCTATTTTAGATGGTTGACGTTAAAAATTATTTCAAACACTGTCTAGATGATGAGAAAAAATTCTTTGTTTTTAATGTAAATTTTTCATTTTTTATACTTTTCAACACCCTGGCTGTTCTTGGAAATGTTCAAAAAAATATTCGCATTCAAAAGTTAAATAAACTTTTGGTCCTGATAGGCCACCCAGGAGGAAATATTATATATAGTTTATATATAGTGTGAAGTATTATATATAATATTCATTTGCTTTATACATTTTTTATATAAAACAAATGAATATTATGTATAATACTTCACACTATATATAAACTATATATAATATTTCCGCTTGGGCAGCCAGCTTACGATTAGGGCCCGAAAAGTCTGACTAGATAATAAGGAATAATTTTTTTCTTTTTTCGTGTACATTTTTCATACTTTGAAACACCCCGACTGTTTTTGGAAATGTACGAAAAAATATTTGAATGAGATATTTAAAACATTTTTTGTTCCTGATGAGCTAGGCAACACCCGCTTAGGGCCCCAAAAGACTGACTAGATAATGAGTGAAAAACATCATTTCTTTTAATGTTCATTTTTTTAGTACTTTTGAACACCCTGGCTTTTTTGGAAATCTGCAAAAAAATATTTGGATTTGATACTTAGAAAATGTTTGGTCATATCGGGGCCAGGATAGACTATCCTGATCGCTAATGTGGCGCTATCAAGACGGTCTATTATGGCGCTGAGTAAAAGTGAAACGCTTTTGCATGGTCAAACGTTAGTCTCGACAAGCTAATTTAGCGCCAGTCTGGACGAGCTAATCTAGGGCTAGTCAGTCGGTCTTGTGAAAATCTTTTTTATATGATTGTCGTTAAAAATAATATTAAAGATTGTCTAGATGATGAGAGAATAATTTATTGCTTTTAATGCACATTTTTCATAAGTTTAGTCACCCTGAATATTTTTAAAAATGTGAAAAAAATATATGGACATAAAAGTTCGAAGAATTTTTGATCCTGTTAGGCTAGTCAGCACCCGACTAGTACCCAACAAGACTGAATAGATGATGGGGGGGGGGGAAATCTCAATGTTCACTTTTCATTCTTAATACTTTCGAACACCCTGGCTTTTTTTGGAAATGTACTATACTTGAAAAATTGTTTGTCATGACGGGCTAGCCAGCACCCCCTAAAACGACCGTCTACACTAGACGGACTAGATAACTGAACGCAAGTCTGCCCCGATAATTTCCTACACGGGATGGTTTTAACAATTGAAATTATATTATAAGTCATTTCTTATGAAAGAAAAATCATTTTTTTATGAAAAAAGTTTAACACTTTAAAAAATGAGTATTCTGACAATAGTTTTTGTAGGTTAATTTTTTCTTACTGTCGCTGCATACAATTTCTTTAAAAAAAATTGTTTCAACGATTTTATGGAAAATATTCCTTACAATTCTGCGGTTTCCAACTTTAAAAATAAGTAAAATAATCTTTAAATGCTGTTATTTTTTTATAAAATGCTTTCTTAAAAACAATTTTTCTAAGATTGCTGCCATGGAAAATATTACTTTAAAAATTGGAAACAGTAGAATTGTGAAGAATGTTTTCTCCGACATTCAGTTTTCAAATTTTGAATTAAACATTTTTTCTCGAGCAAAATTCTCTCTAGAACTCTACGGTTTCTAATTTTTAAACTAAGTAAAATAATCTTCAAATATCTAGTTATTCGTTTGAAAAATGATTTCTTTAAAAATATTTCTCTAACGCTTTCAGCTATAGAAAAAATTAATTTAAAAATCTAATACAGTAGAGTTGTAGAGAATGCCTTCTCCGATGAAATGTCCTGTATTGTTAAAATAAATGTTTTTTGTAAGTTTTAAATTTTGTGTTACTTTCTTTAAAATTCATTTCTTTTGGTCGAAGATTCATAATTTTAGTAGAAAAATTATCTTCTTTGGTTGAAATTTGAACTACTTCATTGAAACTTTCTTTTTTGGGGGCATAAATTAATCTTCTCAACTTAAGATTCGAATATTTAGTTGAAAATGATCTTTTATTAATAAACTTTCATATTTTTGGGTTAAAAATGCAACTGCTTTGTATACAAAATTTGTCTTTTTGTCTTGGAAATTCAAAAATCTAGTGAAAAAATGTAGCTGTTTTGTAGAAAATTTTATTTTCTATTGGCAATTAATTTTTTAAGTGCAAATTTAACTATTCCATTTTTGGTTGAAAATTGTTTTCTTTAGTTGAAAAATGCAACTATTTGGTAGAAAATGTATGCAGTTTGTTAACAAATTTTTTTTTTTGGTACGAAATGAATCTTTTTGGTTGAAATTTCAACTATTTGGTCACAAATTTATGCATTTCGTTGAAACTTTCTTTTTTGGGTCAAAAACTAATTTTTTATCACAAATTCAACTACTGCACTGAAAATTAGCTTTTTGGTTGAAATTTCACATTTTCCTGTTGAAAATTAAAAGAATTTAGAATTAAAGTAAATGTGTCACAATAATGTCCCATAATTGTGCCCTATAATCGTGTCCCATAATCAATTTTCTTTCATTTTATTCAATCTTAATGCATTTGAATTTCATTTGATACAATAAAATGTTCAAAATAAATGGGTTTTATCAATAAATGTTACTATTAACATATTTTTTAGCGATGTATTCCACAATCAGAAAACGATTTGGTGGAATCGACAACATTTTTGTTGGTTCGATCATAAAATACGCTTATCATACGGAATAAAACAGAATATTCGGTTGACCCAACTAAAATGTTTCGGTTGTTTTAACCAAATATTTTCATGAATTAAGTATTTCGTTGATTCAACCGAAAAATTGGGTTGTGTCTATGCAACATTTTCTTGAATCACCGAAAATTTATTTGATTCGACCAAATTTTTAGGTATATTCAAGAAAATAATTTTCTTTCATTCAAGAAATTTATTTTCTGAGTGCAATTATAACCAAGTTTCACGATTATTAAAAACGTCACGATCACTGGTACATTTATCTAACGCACTTTAAACTGAATGATTTCAAAATTACAAAAGTTAGGAAATGAACCTAACATTTAGAAAAAGTTAAAATTTAAATAATTGACGGTAAAAAAATTAATTAACTGTCATTTACTGGTTTCCCGGTCCAGCGGCCACCCTGTAATATTGATTGAAAATTCTTTCAAGGGTATATAGTATACTCAGCTAAAAAAATACTTTGTGGAGCGAATGGGACAAAATTTTTGCCGTCGCCTCTTTGGCAACATACTCACGCACGTTTTTCAGAAGGGATGGAGGTTCGGCGCCAAAGGAAAGTCGGCCGACCAATCCGGAGGGCGCTTCACTCATATTCGGTGAGTGACCTGCACCACGTGAGTCTCAACGACTTCCAACCAAACATTTATGTATACTGCCCGGCCTGAAAATATCGCAGCGGGCCCTGACCCTCCTTAACATCGTATTCAGAATGCAAAATCAATCCTCCAACGGATGATCTTCGTAATCATAAAATATGCGAGAATGAGAATAGGAATCTGGTCAGAAGCAGAGGAGCCTTTTGTCAGGGTGGGGGCAGGTTCATAGACTTCTAATATTAAATGACACCATTTTTATACATTATAATAATATTACACTATGTAAAAACGTTACAATAATAATAAATATATGAATAAACAATAAATAGTTAATAATAAATAATAATAAATAATGAATACAGGTATAAAATTCATATTGCCAAAAATTTCACAAAGATTTCAATGATTTCCCAAAGATTTCACAAATATAAAAAATGTTACTAAATATTTAAAAAATATTTCAAATATTTCGCGAAGATTTCCAAAAATTTCACCAAAATTTCTTCAAGATTTCAGGTAGATTTCAAAGATTGTACAAAGGTTTCGCAAAGATTTCCAATAGATTCAGAGATTTCAATAATTTTCCAAAGATTTCGGATAGCTTCAGAAGATTTCACAAACGCTTCAATTATTTCACAAAGATTTCGGATAGATTTCAGTGATTTCTTTAAGATTAAAACTATTTAGCAAAGATTTAGGGCAGATTTAAAAGATTTCACAAAAACTTCAATAATTTTCACAACGATTTCAATAATTTCACAAATATTATCCAATATTTTAAAAATATTTCGCTAAGATTCCGCGAAGATTTAAATGATTTCCCCAGGATTTCACAAAGATTTCAAATATTTCACAGAAGTTTCAGATGAATTTACAAGAGTGCACAAAGATTTCATTGATTTCCCAAAGATTTAAAAAATTTCACAAATATTTCGTAAAGATTTTGGATAGACTTAAAAGATTTTACAAAGATTTCAATGATTTCGCGAAGATTTCAAAAAATTTTCAAATATTTCGTAAATATTTTGGATCGGCTTAAAATATTGTACAAAGATTTTAATAATTTCCTGAAGATTTCAAATATTTCACAAAAATTTCAAATATTTTGCAAAGATTTTGGTTAGAATTGTAAGAGGTCACAAAGACTTCAAAGAATTCAATAATTTCACAAATATTACCAAATATTTCAAGAATATTTCAAATATTTCGCGAATATTCCAAAGATTTCACAAATATTTCAAAAATTTCTTAAAGATTTCTGGTAGATTTCAAAGATTATACAAAGATTTCCAATAGATTTAGAGATTTCAATAATTTCACAAATATTTCAAAAAATTTTAAAAATATTTCGCAAAGATTCCGTGAAGATTTAAATGATTCCCCCAGGATTTCACAAAGATTTCAAATATTTCACAAATGTTTCACATGAATTTTCAAGAGAACACAAAAATTTCAATGATTTCCCAAAGATTTCAAAAATTTCACAAATATTTCGTAAAGATTTTGGATAGACTTAAAAGATTTTACGAAGATTTCAATGATTTCGCAAAGATTTCAAAAATTTGACAAATATTTCGTAAAGATTTTGGATAGGCTTAAAATATTTTACAAAGATTTTAATGGTTTTCAAAAGATTTCAAAAAGATTTTAATAATTTCCTGAAGATTTCAAATATTTCACAAAAATTTCAAACATTTTGCAAAGATTTTGGATAGAATTAAAAGACGTCACAAAGACTTCAATGAATTCAATAATTTCACAAATATTACCAAATATTTCAAGAATATTTCAAATATTTCGCGAATATTTCCAAAGATTTCACAAATATTTCAAAAATTTCTTGAAGATTTCAGGTAGATTTCAAAGATTGTACAAAGGTTTCGTGAAGATTTCCAATAAATTTAGAGATTTCAATAATTTTCCAAAGATTTCGTATAGATTCAGAAGATGTCACGAATGCTTCAATTATTTCACAAAAATTTCAAAAATTTTCACAAAGATTTCAATAATTTCACGAATATTATGAAATATTTTTAAAATATTTCGCAAAGAGTCCGTGAGGATTTCAATGATTCTCCCAGGATTTCACAAAAATTTGAAATATTTCACAAAAGTTTCAGATGAATTTTTAAGAGTGCACAAAGATTTCAATGATTTCCCAAAAATTTCACAAATATTTCGTAAAGATTTTGGATAGGCTTCAAATATTTTACAAAGATTTTAATGGTTTCCCAAAGATTTCAATAATTTCCTGAAGATTTCAAATATTTCACAAAAATTGCGGATAGAATTAAAAGACGTCACAAAGACTTCAATGAATTCAATAATTTTACAAATATTACCAAATATTTCAAAAATATTCCAAATACTTGGCAAAGATTTCCAAGGTTATCGGGAAGATTTCACGTAGATTTCAATGATTGTCTAAGGATTTCAATGATTTCAAAAATTTCGCAAAGATTTCTGATAGATGTAAAATATTTCACGAAGATTTCAATCGTTCCACAAAAATTTCAGATAGATTTCAAAGAAAATACAAATATTTCAATTATTTCCCAATGAATTCACAAAGATTTCGAAAATTTTATGAATAATTCAAAAATATTTCAAATATTTCAAAAGAATTTGGAATATCTCGCAAAAATTTCGAAAGATTTCACAAATATTTCAAATATTTTGCAAAGATTTTAGTTAGATTTCGAAGATTGCACAAAGATTTCCATTATTTTCCACAAATTTCAATAATTCCACAAATATTACCAAATACTTCACTAATAGTATCTAATATTTCGAAAATATTTTAAATATTTCCAAAGATTTCACAAAGATTTTGAATATTTCGCAAAAATTTCAGTTAGATTTCGAAGGATGCACAGAAATTTCAATGATTTCCTAAATAATTCAATTATTTCACAAACATTACCAAATATGTCAAAAATATTTCAAATATTTCGCAAATATTTTTCATACTTTATTTATTCCACAAAGACTTCAATTATTTCACGAAGATTTCAGGCAGATTTTTGAAAAAACTCAAACCATTTTTTTTAATGAACTTCTTTATTGAAAGTTCACATTTTTCGTTAGAAATTGAACTATAAGTTTAGGCATTAAAATGTTCCTTTGAAAACTGAACTTTTTTTTGTCTTTTTGGCTTCAAAATTCAACAATTTGGTTAAAACTTCATGTGATTTATCACAAATTCATGTTTTTTGGTAGAAGATTAATTTTCTTAGTGAAAAATTCATCTTTTTGCTTGTAAATTGGACTATTTCGTATAAAATTATCTATTTTGGTTCCAAATTAGAAGACTTTTTCAAAATTAAACTTCTTTGTTAAAAATTCACTTTTTTAAGATTCACCTCTTTGATTGAAAATTGAACTCTTTCATTAAGAATTCTTTTTTTCGTTTGTTGAAAAATTAAACTATTTGGTAGAGACTTCAGGTATTTTCTTGAAAATCCATCTTTTTGACTGACTTTTAATTTATTTTGGTCTGAAAATTTCGACCCTTTGGTTGACCAGCATCTTTGTAGGTTGAAAAATGAACTATTTTGTGGAAGCCATTTTTTTGTTGTTAAGAATTCTTTTTTTCATAGAAAATTTATCTTCTCTGGTAGGAGAGTGATCTTGGTTGAAAATTCATCTGTATTGATAAAAAAGAACTGTTTTGTTGAAAATTCATCTGTCTTTGGGAAAAATTATCCTATTCGCTTAAAACATTAACCATCTAGTTAAAAGTTCAACTATTTTATTGAAAAATCGTCTCTTGCTTGAAAGTTCAACTATTTGATTGTTAATGTAACTATTCGGTTAAAATGATTTTTTATTTAAAATTCTTCTTTTTGGGTTAAAAATTAGCTCTTTTGGTAGAAAATCATTTTTGGTTGAAAACTCAACTATTGTGTTGAAAATGCAATATATTTCGACCTGAGAACTTAGAGATTTAAAGTGTTTCATATTGAATTCAGTATGATATCTACATTAATTTTATTTTGTTAAATGTATTCCCCTACTCTCATGAAAAATCTCCCTATTCCTCTTTTGAGGGCATTTTGGACTCTGAAGTCTGGTATTTTAATATTTTTACTCATTCGTGTCCACATTTAGCCAAAGGCAAAGTTACTTTCAGGGAGAGAGGGAGCAAAAATTAAAGTCGTCAATGAGGGTGGTGCGGCTGCCAAAAATATTTCAAAATTGGTAACATAGTTTATAGGCGGCCCCTAAGAGTGGAAGAGGGATTGAAGAGTAAGATCGAAAAAAGGGTGAAAGGGACGTGGAAACTCGAGTTCAGGATGCTCTTGGGAAACGCACCAATGACTCTAATGTTATGAAACTCCCGGCATTCCGGTTCTCGCTTCTTTGTGCGACAATGCGACCTTTAACTTTCAGAGCTAAAAGTTCAAAGACCAAGTTTGCAATCCAATGCTTTCTCAGTGAAATCACAACTCTCCTGTGGCTTCATCTGAAGCCTAAACCATACAAATGGACATAATGTATTTCTCTTGAAAAATATCAAATGTACCGTTCTTTTTTTCGTTTTTATTTCGTTCAAGTCAATTCGTGGAGAAGATTGTTTGATTCAAAGAGGTATTCCTTTGATGTGGAGTCGAACAAGTGTTTCTTTAGGGAAGTTGTTTGGGCCAAACAGAATCAAGCTTATGTGGTTTAAATCAGCTTTCGAAATATCAACATTTATTCAACAAATAATTGATACGAAATTCCTATTTCGAAATTTCTTGAATTTCCCCGACTTGTTCGTGACCTTTTTTTGATTTCCCCTGACCGTTATAAATTTTTTCTTTCCGTATAAAAACAACCTCACATCTAGGAGATCAACAATGTTAATGTGAAAAAATGTTTATTTCTAAATTTATTTTTAAAACTTTTATTGACAACAATCATACAGCATTTTATAAGGGATCATCCGCAAATTACGTAAGACGATTTGAGTGATGGGGAGTTTTCATTAAATCTTACTGTCTCTTATGAGGTGGGGGGATTGGAATATCATACATAGGATAAATTTTCACCACAAAAAAAGTAAATCCACAGACATTACAATTTATAGGTATTGAATTTTCGAAAAAATAGATGATTTTTTAACCAAGAAGATGACTTTCCAACCAAGAAGATTAATTTCCTACAAAAAAACGAATATCCAACAAAATACATACATTTTTAAAACAAATAGTTGATTTCCTAACTAAAAGGACAAATCTTCAACCTAAATAGAATAATTGGAATTTCAGTTACAAAAATAATAATTTTCAAACAAATAAAACAAATTTTCAACAAAATCGTTCAATTTTGAAAGAATAAATGAATTTTTAACCTAGAAGGTAAAGTTTCAACCAAGTTTCCGTCGAAAAAAATGAATTTTCAATTAAAATACATGAATTTCGAACCAAATAGTTGAATTTTGATCAAAAAACGAAATTTCAATAAAATTGTTAAATTAATCTTTAACAAAATAAATGAATATTCAACATTTTCAACGTTTACATTTACGAAAAAAAAAAATTAAGTTTCAACTAATGAGATCACTTTTTTCTAAACAAGAACAATTTTTAACTTCGAATAGAACAGTTGAATTTTCAATTGAAAAAATAAATTTTCATTCAAGTAAAATAAATTTTCTACAATATAGTTAAAATTTGAAACAAAGAAATGAGTTTTCAACCAAAAAGATGAATTCCCATGAATTTTTAATTAAACAGTTGAATTTTTGACAAAAAACGAGTTTAAAAAAAAATAGTTAATTTTGGACCAGAGAAATCAACTTTGAAGCAAAGCGATAAATGTTCAACCAAAAGGAGTATTTTTCTACCATAAGAAAGGAATTTTTAACGAAATATATGACTTTTGAAGAAAATAGTTGAAATTTCAACCAAAGAAATACGTTTTTATTAAAAGTGATGAATATTCATTCAAAAAATACATTTTCCACCAAACAGTTGTATTTTCGACAAAAAATATGAATTCACAACCAAGAAGATTAATTTTTCACCGAAAAGGACTACTTTTCAACTGGAGAATCTATATTTCCAACTAAAAATTGAATAGTTATATTTTTAGTTGAAATAATGAATTTTAAACCCAAACAAATTCTCAACAAAAAGATGAAGTTCCAAATAAAGAGAATACTTTTCTACCAAAAAGATAAATTTTTAACTTAAAAAAGAATAGTTAACTTTTCAGTTCAAAAAATTAATTTTCAACCAAATAAAATTATTTTTAAACAAAACAGTTAATTTTACAACCAAAGAGATTAATCAAAACCCAAAAAGAGATATTTTCAACTGAGAAAATTAATTTTTTACCAAAAAAGAGGAATTTTTATTAAAATAGATCAATTTTCAACGAAACAGTTGAATTTTTAACAAAAGACGAATTGAAAAAAAAGTAAATCATAAATTAAAGAAATGAATTTTGAAGAAAAAAGATACATTTTTAATAAAGAATATTAATTTTCTACCAAAAATGATGAATTTCCAAGAAGATAGTTACTTCTTCAAACAAAGAAATGAATTTTTAACTAAAATGATGAACCTCCAACTAACAAATGCATTTTTAACCAAATAGTTGCATTTTCGACGAAAAAGGTTAATTGTCAAGCCAAAATCACAAATTTAAAACAAAAAAATTGAATTTTCAACGAAAAAAATACTTTTTAACGAAAAAAATTACTTTTTAACAAAATTTTTGAATCTTCAACAAAATAAAAAGTTTTCAATCAAATAATAACATTTTTAACTACAAATTCTACGTTCTAAGTCTAATTTCAATTATTCATCACGTTTATTTACTTGACAGTATTTATATGTATGTTCATTCCCTGAATTTATAAAATCTTCGTAACATTTTGTGGAGGAGACAGGGGGTGAGAATGTCAGAGAAACGCCTTACGTAATTTGTCGATTACGCCTAAACTACAACTACAGTTTATCGGAAATTCCCTTACTCTTTCAAGTTTACCCTGACCTCTGTAGAAAAAACTTGAAAATTCATTAATAAAAAGACTCAGAATGTAAAAAACTCTAGAATTTACATATTTGACCTATTTCGAATGTGTGATAACCCACATAGGCCGATCCAAGAGTTCTCTTTAAGGATCTGTTTAAAAAAAGTCATCAACCTCTCGATCAAATATTTTGAATTACAGAAAAGAAGCATATTTTTGCATCAAAAATGCTATTATTTATTGAATAAAATAAGTTTATTTCCGAGCTAAACTCGTTGCAGGCTTTTCAGTTTCATTAAATTCTAGTAATTTCCTGCATCAGAATTAGGCAGAACACATATGTTAATTTGAGTTTTTCCCTTCTGAACCAGATTTCGAAACTTTACAGAATTTGTAGAGCACGTCTTGATTATTAATACCTCCCAATTTCTAAAATTTGAACAAAATCTGATTGGAAGTTTGAGGTCCTTCCTCCGTAAGTAGATGCAGCCGAAACTGGTCAGACATTCAAAATCTGGAATTAGGCCGATTAGTCTTCTTCTTGTGCGTCAGTTTCCCACATGAACGCCACGTGTTTGATCTCTATCTGTGTTTAGCATTTAGTTCGTGCCTAAAATCGCATGTTCTTCTTATGTTTTAGCGAGAAGAAGAAAAGTTACATATGTCGCGTACAACATGACGTGTCTTTCGTCAAAGTGGAGCGCGCTCGAGACTGCTCAGATTTCCTCGGATTCGTCACGTCGAAACCGGATTCAGAGCAGTAAAACTTGGGCTTCGCCTCCTCGTATGTAATGCACATTGCACATTGCACATTGCACAAATACTACACACATTCGAAGTTCGTACCTACATTCGCTTCTTCCGTGCCTTCCAACTTTTCGTGCTTCCTCCCATTCCTAGCTCCAGCCGGCCGGCCGGTCGTTCGGCCGAGGTTCGTCGACACTGGACGGGAAAAGAGGGGCCGAGATTGAAGCCGAAGGTCGCTCAAGACGACGCCGAAGAATCTTGCTGGGATAATTAGGACGAGTACTGACGTGAAAATTCACGGACCGAATAACTGAACATCTGCTCATTTTTCTACAAATGGATTTTCAAGGAATGGATATCCATGGCGTAAAAATAAACTGCAAAAGCTAGGGTTCCCTTTTTTTACGGTAACCTTTTTGATAGGTATTATCCTATCCTATCCAATTTTGAAAAAGTGCATGGCGCCATTTTTGATTGGTTCTCGAAATTGTCTCGGAATTACTCGAAACAATTTCAAACTATTGTTGTCGGGAAACCTGTGTTCGTGACTGGATGAAGCTTTAATTGTTTTTTGCCATTTAAAAAAAAGTCTGCAAACTTCAGGATTATGAGAAATGTAAGGTTATCTAAATAATATACATTCAATAATAATAATCAATGTAAGAAAGGTGTCCAGCATTCTTATATACAAAATTTAATTTTTAGATTTTTGAGGATTTCAAAAATGAAGAAGGTTTTTAAGAATTTTAAAAGGTTTCGAAAAAGAATGGTAAAGATGGTGAAGAGACAAAAGGTGCCCAGCAGTATGGAATACAGAATTAATTTTGTTCCGTTGGAGAAACATAACCTGAAATCCAGGTAGTCGATGTTATTCAAAATAAATTTGTTAAGGCACAATCCTAAAAAAAAGAATTGCATTTTAACAATATGAGGTCAAATTTTTGAAAATGTTTATAAATTTGTGGCGTTGGCTCAGCTGCGAATAATATGAGTTTTATAAACTCGATTGAATTTGAAACATTAAAAACATTTGAAATTTAACATATTAGCGATAAAATTTCTCAAATTTTATATATTTTGAAAATTAGAAAGTTTCAACTCTTTGTTTTAAAAGATTCCTTAGCTGTCGGATGAGTCATTTCAAAATTTATACCAGAAACGCTTCAATTTCCTGACATTTCTAGGTTTCTTCCAGGTAATCTCGAGTTTGTCCAGGTATAATTTTTTATAGTACGGAGCCATTGAAATATTTCGCAGTTTTTAAAACAATAGACTCGGAATGTACATTCAGTTTCGCGGGTTTATGAAAAAATCATTTTTTGCAGTCTCTAAATTTCATGAATTTTAATAATATTCGAACAAATTTTCATTTCATCTACTTATAATAAAAATTCGGTGCATATTTAGGTAAAATTAATATAGTAATGTACTATATTAAATTCAATTTATTTTTTAAATTCAATTCAGAGTCTAACCTAACTTTTCAATACGAATGTTGCATTTTGAACCAAAATGATGAATTTTCAACTACGGTTATGAATCTTCATCTTGAATTTATTAATTTTAAACAGACAAGATGAATTTTTCTAACTGAAATGATCAATCTTTAACTGGAATAGTTAAATTTTCAGTAGGAAAACATTCATGTTCAACCAAAGAGATGAATTTTCAAACAAAGTGATGATATTTGAACTAAAGTTATAAATCTTCGAAGGGAACAGTTAAATTTGAAACCAAAAAGATCAATTTTCAACTAAAATTATGTATCTTTGACTAGAATATTTGAATTTTCAACCGGAATGATTAATTTCCAGCAAACTTTCAACTAAAAAAGACATTTTTCAAACAAAAAATGGCTAAAACTTGTTAAATTTTCAATAAAAAAGATTAATTTTCAGCCAAAGAAAAAACATATTTTCAACAATATATCTCATTTTTTATTTTAATTTTTAGTCAAAACAGTTGAATTGGACCAAAAAATACGGCTTTTTAACATGAGTTAAATTTCTAACTGATGACCGAATCCATTTCAAATCAGGCAGGTTCTACACTTGAAGTTGCAGAATCTCTCGGGGACAAAATATGTTGTTTTTTAGAGGAAATTAGGTGATACGTATTTTTGCGATTTGTGAGAAGAAAATTTTTTTACAGAGTTATGCGTATTTCAATTTTTGGCTTTGTTTTCCAAAAAAACCCCAATTTTTTCTTTAAACTTGTATAACTTTTGTCCTAATTGAGATATTTACGTTTTTTCCAGATTCTGGTAGAATTTATGGCCTTCTTCCGAAATCCGTGAGGAAATTAAAAAAATCTTCAAAATTAACCAAATGGCGGCAGTTTTTCTGAAAATGTTAAAAGTCGATTTTCTCAAAAAACCCACACTTATATATTTTTTGCCAATTTTTTGTTGAATTTGTACTATCATAAAGAAAATACCTTGTGAGTTTCATGCGGGCTAAATAACTTTTGTGGGCAGGAGAATTATTTTCATAAAATCGAATTTTCGCATTTTTCTTGAAAACAACAACAGATACAAGAAAATTTTGACAAAATAGTTTGCACATTTAAAAATGGAAATACTTATGGAAATACCCACCATTTTTGTTAAATATTAAAAAAAGATATACATTCATGTGAGGAAAACTCCAGGTTAGTTTTATGTGGACGGAACAATTTTTAACATCAGAAAATTATTTTTCATAAATTCGAATTTTGCAATGTTTTGCTGAAACAATTTAAGTTACAAAATGAATGCCAATACAAGAAATTTGTTGACTGAAAAGTTTTCATCTTCAATATATTTAAATATGTATCACATTTATCCAGGTATTTTTCAACAATGTATAAAAACTTTATCTGAATCTCAGTTTAAAAAATAAATAAATAATACCTGGATTAATATTCAACAAAAATGATGGGTATTTCCATAAGCCAGGAATGAAGACAATTTTTTGTTTATGAAAATTGAATTTTTTCATTTTTCTCGGAAATGGTACAAGATATCATAAATGCGTAAGAGCACTTTTTGTAGAACTTTTTTAAATGTGCAAACTAATTTCTCAACATTTTTTTGTATCTGTTGTTGTTTTCAAGAAAAATACGATAATTCGATTTTATGAAAAAAAATTCTCCTGCCCACAAAAGTTATTTAGCCCGCATGAAATTCACAAGGTATTTTCTTTATGATAGTACAAATTCAACAAAAAATTAGCAAAAAATATAAGTGTGGGTTTTTTGAGAAAATCGACTTTTAACATTTTCAGAAAAAATTGGGGGTTTTTTGAAAAACAAAGCCAAAAATTCAAATACGCATAACTCTGTACAAAATTTTTTTTTCACAAATCGCAAAAATACGTATCGCCTAATTTCCTCTAAAAAACAATATATTTTGTCCCCGAGAGATTCTGCAACTTCGAGTGTAGAACCTGCCCGATTTGAAATGGATTCGGTCTGATGAAGAATTGTCAGTCAAGAGGAAGAAGAAATGGTTAATAAACCGTTGAATTTTCAAGCAAAAAGATTGATATTCGACAAAGAAAATTAATTTTCTACCAAAAAGAACGAATTTTTAACAAAATACATGAATTTTCAATCAAAAGCGATTAGTTTTGAACCAATAATATAGTAACAGTTACATTTTCCGTTAATGAAATCAATTTAAAAAAAAACGAATTTCCATAGAAGTAGTTATTTCCAGTAAAATAAAGCTGTGTTTACAAATGAAGAGTCATTTTTATACAGTCTTATATTGCAATTTAAAAAATAGAGCACGCCCTCAACAAAATTTCTTGATTATAATTAAGATTGTAATTAATAGATTATTATCCTTCTAGAGACTATCATAACCGTTTGGTGATATTGGAAAAATTGTTATTTTTCAGAATAATTCCGAAGCTTTTAATTTTCAAATTGTGAGATAATTAGACAATGTTTTTAAAAAAACCACTCGCATGATTTTGTTGTAAAAAAGCATATAAAAAGTTATGAATATTGTTGTAAAAATACATTTAATTCTCTGATTTTGCCCGAATAATTTAAGTAAGAGATGGAAAAATTAATCGAGTCCTTTTTTTGACAGTTCAAATGTTGATTTTCCGACATACTTTTTCTAAATTGTCAATCATATGTACGGTGATATGCATAAAATGTGTCGTTAAAAAGTTTCAATAAACACTATTTGGATTACAAAAACCTCTATAAAAGACCCAGTTTTTGTTTGACAGAAATTTTTGTAAGAACATTTTTACTACACATTCTATGTATAATAGTGTGCACATAATAAAAAATTTAAAATAAAATAATAATCTCACAAAATCAAAATATGAATTTTCAAAAAAGGGCTCGATCGCTTTTTTCATTGCTCACTTTTTCTAATGCAAATACCTTTTACGACGAAAGATTCTTTGCAACAAAAATTAACTTCCCAGGATAAACTTTACACAAATATCGGTTAAACTTTCTTTTGTTTTTCCATGACAAACACATGTATTTTGAAAGACGCAAAGTTGGCTGAACAAAACTTTATCGCTCTAAAAAATTTCCTGCAACAAATTTTATTCTTAGTTTTTTCTGTGTATAATATATTATCGTAAATAATTATTTTTTGTCTCTAGTCTTTGTAGTAATATAATTTCTTAAATTCTTTCATATAAACAAAAAAATTAATAATTTTACCTGAAAAATTGAGAACTGATCATATGAAGTACATTTTTCAGTATATTTGGAAAAAATGGGAAGATTTCAAAATCGAGTTGGGGAATAATTTTTTGGATATTAGTTTTTTTTAATGAAGAATTTTAACATAAATGTATATTCAACTGTCAGATCTCAGATTATTATAAAAAATATATAAATAAATATATCCAAAAAAATATATATAAAATATAAATATAAATAATATATTTATATAGAAATAAATAAAATATATAAAAAATGTCGAGTCAAATTTAGTAGAATCTGTAAAATTCACGTACATATTAAAAATATTTTCCTTTAATGGATATTATTTATTGTTAGAATTTTTTGTTATGCTTGTCAGTCATAAGGTGTGTTAATGACACTGTTAAGCGAAATTAAATGATTTTAATGAACAATTATTAATTTAACCAAAGTCTGTACACTCTTTTCTCTTATTTTGTGCTCACACAATGATTTTAATGATCAAAATATCAAATTAAGTACTTTTGTATTATTGATAAATTTTGTATTAAAAAACTTAACAATTATTTGTAATTCAATAATTGATTAATAATTACATCATAATTTTACTCCTTTATCAATTTCTGAAAAATGTGTAGTTGTTAAGTTTCCCCAGCAGGAAACTCGGGGTTTCTTAAAGGCATTAGTCCTGTATTCGGCAGCTCAACTGCGCTGATGTGTTTATTAGTAAGGATTCTCGGCGACTTTGTGCATTAATATCTAGCATACCTGCATTTTTGCATATCAATAATTCGAATTCGCCTTTTTTGATTTTGTTTTAATAAATAGAGCATGCCCGATTTACCCGAGATCTCGGTTCTTCTCAAATGCAGTTGTATAGTTTCTTCATCTGGACGGCTGAATTTTACTAGCGGGAGCAAAGCGATTTATCGAAAAATGTTCTTGTTGTTCTTTTTATAATTGAAAATTGGGCGCCTGTAAAATGCAACGCGCCAGGTATCAGTGTATGACGGGCTGCCTTCACCCGGTTAGTTTCAACTTTCATAAAGCTTGAAGTACTGATTTTTCGTCGCTTAGAGTAATATATAATATAATAGTATAATGTAATACAATGATGAAAATAAATAATTATAACGTATATAACCTATAACCTAAACATTCTATTGCCTGATTTCACTCCATGAATACTAGCAATACTAGAAATCAATACCAGTGCGACTGCGACGAATTAAGAGAGCGATCGGGAGAAGGAACGAGAGTAAAGACTTTTTTGGCAGACGAAAAACGTTTCTACCGTAGACTTGCAGATGGACACGACTAGGATCCGTCTAATAAAGTACATAGTTGCAAGGTTGCCTGGAATTAATAGTCTATCCGTCTCAGCTTTTGATGCGACTCGTATCCTAAAGAGGACTAAGAACTGGAAAGTGCTGGGTGTGGATGGGATGCACAGCTTCTGGCACAAATGCCTAGAGGTTCTGTACCCCGCCCTTGCTGGGGATACCCGGCCCTTGCTCATTAAACGAGGAATCTTCCAAGGTAATTCCTTTAACGCACTATGTTTTTGTTTAGCATAGAACCCACTAAGTTGGACACTCAAAAACACGTCCTATGGGTTCAAAATTGTGGGGGAAGTCGCTGAGTCTCAACTCACTCACCTCCTGTACATGGACGACATAAAGGTTTATGCAAGCTCAGAGTCGAAACTGAACAGCCTACTGAACATCTTGCTGCAGTTCTGCTATGACATCAGGACGTCTCTGGGTTTGGACAAATACAGAAAGCTGCATTTGTCCCGTGGAGGGATAAATGCTTTACTGCTACTGACGACCGCGCTCTGATTGCGGCGATGACTGATGCAAAATCGTACAGGTAGCTTTGCATATTGACCTCGACAGGCTTAACAGAATCATCCGTGTGGAAATGTCTGAACACCGAATGCACCATGAAAGGACAGCTGTAGAGAGAATAGTTCTGCCACGCAAGCTTGGAGGCAGAGGGATCTTGGATGTTCATCGATTGCGTGACTCTTAGGTCACGCAATTGCGCGGATATTTCCAAAACAGGACTAACATCTCACTCTACAAATAAAATGTGTAGAGTTGACCTGTATACCCCCTTATAACTTGTAGCTGTTGATTTCCATAACACCGGAATCTCAATGCTGAACAGCTAGCTGCTCAGTGACGAGGTAAACAGCCTTACAAGCAACAACCCCAAACATTAGATCTTCCTTGCACGGATAGCCATGCTTCAAACCTTTGGTTAAGGCGGGGAGAGTTCTTTCCGGCGACGGAAGGATTTGTCATTGCCATCCAGGACAGGGTAATCAAGACGAGGAATTACCAAAAACACATCCTCAGTGTGGCGGCAGTTATTGACAGATGCCGCCTTTGTGGCGATCCCAATGAGAACATCGAATACATCATTGATGGCTGTACGATGCTTACCGCGCAAGAATACACGCGCCGACATAATGATGTTGCTGGGATCATTCACCAACAAATTGCCCTGGTCATTGGTTTACTAGAGAGATTTGAGCCTTACTACAAATATAGCCAAGTTAAAGTAACAGAGAACGAACACCATCTCCTTTACTGGGACAGGACTATTCTGACTCACCACCTAGTCATACACAATCGTCCAGATGTCCTCAGGTTAGATAAACGTGCTCAGCACGTGAGAATAATAGACACAAGCATTCCACTTAACAATCCCATTAGGATCCGATATACCGAGAAGATTCAGAAATATTCGGAACTGAAGCTGGAGAGCCTGACTGTGTGGAGGGTTACAAGGTCATCATCTACCCGATCGTGATCTCCTCCACTGGAAACGTGGTATGTACATATCTTGGAAGAGCTGGGAGCTTAAAATTCACTACACCTAATTCAGAAGGCAATATTGTTGGACACGTGCCGCATCGTCCAGGGTTTTCTGAACGTGAACAATGATAGCGGCTAAAATCGCAATTTGTGGCCATCCCACGTGCACGGCAGATGAGTTTGATAATCACATTTTTTACTTTCGATTTTTTTTGGATATGTGTATGTGCGCGTGAGTGTCCGAAGTTGTGTATACCTCTCGCCGTTTAATGTAAATAAAATTAATATTTTGAATCGTTGGTCTCAATCGTTGACATTGGAACCGGTGTTTGTAAGAAAGATGTATCCCTATAAATGGGCTCTCCCGTATGAATTTTGGATCCTTATAGGGCTCTCCAGGATGAATGTTTGGATCCCAATAAACAGGCTCTGAAGTAAGAATGTTGGATCCCTATTAGCAGACTCTCCAGGATGAATGTTGGATCCCTGTAAACAGGCTCTGAAGTAGAAATGTTGTATCACTATTAGCAGGCTCTCCAGTGCGATTGTCGGATCCCTATAGACGGGCTCTCCAGTGTGTATACTCGCGAATTATGACGAATGCACAATCAGAATATGGAGTTCCGAAACAGCGACTAACACGAACGAATCTACTAATCACTTGACGCGTTTCGCGACCGTGTTTAGTTGCGAAGTACCAGGTTATGAGTACCTGTGGGTGGAAGGTGGACCAACATAATAATAACAAGAAGAATGAAATAGCCTCGGTGGCTCAGGCGGTTAAGCACTCGGACTTTACGTTAGAGGTCCGGGGTTCGAGCCCTGAGCCGGTACCTCTGGAAATTTTTCTGTGTACATTTACCGAGATTCAGGTGGTTCGAATCCCACCTTAAGCTGTGCCTTCCCTATCATGCACTTGGCTCCAGCCCAGTCGGTGGATGATAGGGTGAACACCAGGCTTTGCCCAATATCTCAAATTAGGCATACTGTTCTTATCAGATCACATTATTGCATTGCAAAATAGGTCCGTGACTGATGATATATACCGGCACAGCCCCGTGCATACCATTCAAAAATTCAACACTAACAAAAGTGCCTTCGACGTATTGGGCTGTAACCATCTTAAGTCTGAGAGAAAAAATATATGCAAAATTATGATTATTTTTCGAAAATATATGTAATATAATATTCTTCTTTTGCTGGAAGGAAGTTTTTCTCCTACCAACAAATAAGCAACGCATCGTTGCATTTTACAGGCGATCTATTTGCAATTACAAACAAAAAACAAGAACATTTTTCGAAAAAATCGCTTTTCTGCCGTGAGTAAAATTGCCTTTAAATTATGTGGTTTGAATATTGGATCAAACGACGCACTTTTGTAGACGTATTATGGATCTGGCAAAAAGATGCGTCATTTTAAATCCCTTAAGACTTAACTATCAATCATAATTATTGCAGATACACTTCAGTAACATAAATATTCAGTTCAAGGGGCTAGTCTAGTTTCTCGGGCGGAGAATGGAGGTGATTTTTCGGGACTCATATAAAAAACCGTGCGGTCAAATATTTTACAATTTTGAGGATATATTCAGATACTATTGACAAGTTAATACACAAAATTTCATGAAAAAATATCGACTGTAAGCCAAGTTATATACTCCGATATCGAGTCATCCCAAAATGAAATTGTAAATCGGCTGCAGTTGCACAGGTCTTCAGAATGCCAGTATCTCAAAACAAAATTTTTACGTTAAGCTAGATGACTTTCCCCGTACCATGAACTAGGATCTTTTGAAAATATTGAAAATTAAAAAAATGGCAGCGTTTTGAACAAAAAAATCAAATTTTCACCAAAAAAACGCTCAAAAACGCTCGTTATTTGCTCGGCAAATTTATATTTTTTTGAATATCGAAAAGATCCTAGTTCATGGTATGTAAAAACATGTTACGAATATTCGTGCAAAATTTCAAATCGATTCGTTAATTTTTCTTTGAGCTAGAGTTGCAGCCGTTTTTGAAAATGCAGTTTTTAGAAAAACGCTTTTAAAGTTTTGACAACTGATTTGTGGTTATAAAATTTAATTTTTCATACTCTCATAGCTCTGGGAACTTTTTCTCCGAATAGTATACTATCGAATTAAGCGAAAAAAAATCGATTTTTTGAAAGTGAGAAACTAGACTAGCCCCTTAAGATTTATGCCAATTGATATAAACAATTTCTATGAGAAATTATCTTTATTAGTCATAGTCATAGTAAGTATTTACAACGAAAAATAATAATTAGTTAACAATTACCATTATTATAAATATTCCAGTAAACAAAATTTATTTTTTCGAAGCATTTTGTTTTTCTTATCAAGCAACTATCAAATTAATTCTAAATTATAATAAAGAGCTGCAGAAATATATATGTGATTATTTGTATTGTTAATAACAATATTATCAACAAATTGAAAAATGTAACATTTTCCATCGAGAAAATTTATTTGTTCTGTTAAATCATGTTGCAGCTATCTCATGGTTAAATTTCGTCAAGAAAGTGTGGCACCAACTCGCTATTGTTATTATTATTGAGAATATTACAAATGACTTTTATAGATAAAATATTCAAGAAAAATTATTTTCTTATGAAAATAAGGAATTTTTCAACACTTATACTTATGTGGAGGTATGTTTATGAAACAAAATACAAATTTAGCGACCAGCACAATAAAAAGCTTTAAATTATTAGTGAATTTAAATAAATTATAATAAATAGTAACTTACTTGCATTGCAAAAACCAGAGATCATAAAATCATTAGAATTGAAATTGAAAAATAATTTCTGTGAGATTCATTGAAGGAATGAATTTGACTCGTAGAATATTATAGTAGAGAAACATAATATAGCAAAATAGTTTCTTTTTAATTTGTTTATAAATATCACAATTTTCTATTATCATTCAATAATAATATTAATTGAGAATTACTGACAGCGTTATATCAGTACCACTATCAAGATGTATTATGATAATCATTACGAAAAAAGCTCTTATTCAGACGTAAAATTGCTATAGATCACTGTTTATTTAAAATATTGTTAATAACAATAACAATTGCGAGTTAACGCCACACTTTCTTGATCAAATATGACCACTGAGATAGCTGCAACATAATTTAGCAGAAATTTTTGTTTATACAAAAAAAAAATATTACAAAGAAAAAAATTTTTTTTATGAGAATATTTATAATAATGGTAATTGTTAACTAATGGTTATTTTCCATTCTAAACACTACTTCTACAAGATATTCAGCCATTTTTAATCAAAATAAAGTTTTTTGTTGCGGTTGTGCACTTTATGAAAGTAGTTGTTTCTATAAATTTTTTGATAACAATTAGCTTAAATCTTGAAGTGAATATTTCTGTTCCTGAAGTGTAATTGCAATAATTCTGATAGAAAGCGACTTCTCTTTAGTCTTTTCTTCGGAGGAAAAAAATAACATTTGTAAAATATCCAGTTTTTACGTTCTAGTTGTTTAAATAATAAATTCCACCGAGCAAAATTAAAAAATCGGGCCTCAAATCGTTCTGCAGGATTTAGTCCTGAGCATTTAAAAATAAAACATCAAAAACGGTCAAGAATTGTAAGCGCTAGTAGATCATGAAGAGTAAATTCCGGATTCCTCCCGCTCTGCGTCTGTTGGGTCAAGTTTGTCTCGTAATGAAAAACATCATCTACTTAACACCCAATTTCAGACTTTGAGAGGTGGCGAATGCAAGATCATAAATTTAGAGGGATTACAGCGATTCAGTATTTCAATTTCGGGTAAAAAAGGGGATTAGAAGGGGATTTTATTTATTATGAGAGAATTTTTTATATAATATGGGTATCTCGATAATATTGACCGGAAGTGCCCTGTAACAGTCGCTCCTTCTCTTTAGTAAGTTTTCTAATCATTTTGTATCAAAAATTTTTATTTAGCCTGCTTTAAAAAATCTTGATTCCTTATTCTTATTAATTTTTTCCATCAAAATGCGAACTGAATGAATAGATCGTAATAAGAAAATCCGACTATGTTCTTTTGAAAATTAATTATTTTTGGTTGAAAAATCTACTGTTATATTTTTTGCTCAGAATTCATCTTTTTTGGTTAACAATTTTATAATTAGTTTTAAAATTCAATTAATTGGCTGAAAGTTTGATTATTATATTAAAAATTCCACTTTTTTTGTGGTTCGAAAATAAATATTCAGTTGAAATTGTTTAAGTTTTGTAGAAAATCCAACTATTGGGTTGAAAAATCAACTGTTTTGTTAAAAAGTGGTGTTTTTTGGATGAATTCAACTGGGTTTTGTTTAAAATTGTAATATTTTTTGTTGAAAAATTTAAGAAATACTCACTTTTTTGTTGAGAATTCATCTTGTTTCTTTTAAAAATCAACTATTTCGTTGGACATTAGTCAATTTGGATGAATTCAGCTATTTAATATTCAAAATTGAAATATTTTTTGGTTTGAATATCAACTATTACATTTTTTGGAAAGAATTTATCTTTTATGGTTATTCCCCTCTCTTTCTATTTTTCAAAGAATTCTTCTTTTTTTCCTTGTTTGCAAGAAACTTATCCTTCTCCCCCATTTTTTCATTTTTTCGCTTGAATGCAAACCGAATTAATCGAACCCACTAGGAAAATCCAACTATTTTTGGTGGAAAAGTCTACTATTATATTTTTTGTCCGGAATTCATCTTATTTGGTTAAAAACTCTACTATTACATCAAAAATTTAATTATTTTGTTAAAAGATCAACTATTTCGTAAAAAAGTTATCTTTTTTGTCAAAAATTCGACTACTTGGTTAAAAGTTGAATTACTTGGTTAAAAATTCATTTTTCTTGTTTGTTGAAAATTCATCTCTTTGGTTCAAAATTTCACTATTCTATTTTTTAAATTTCAATAATTTTATTAACAATTCATCTTCTTTGCTTCAAAGTTCAACTATTTGTTTGTAAATAAAACTGTTTGGTCCCAAATGATATGTTATGGTTGAACATTCGTATTTTTTGCTTAAAAGTTCAACCATTTGGTTGCTCATAAAACTGTTTGGTTAAAAATGAATTTTTTTATCGAAAATTCGTTTTTTTTCGTTTTAAAGATTCATCTATTTCGGAATAAATTCTTTTTTGTTAGAAAACTCAACCATCTTGTTGAAAAAAGAGGTATAAGGATAATTGTCAAATTTTAGGCAAATTTTATCACCTACAGTAGCAATCAAATTATTATTAGGAATTCAATATTTTATAATGGAAATTGATCTTATCACATCTAAAAATTTAAAATCTCAAAGGGGCAGTTATCAAAATAAGAAAAACGAAATATTCAACTGTTGTAGATAATTTTTTCGAATATAAGTAAGGTGAACGTAATAAATTAAAAATCTAATTGTAACTATTATTTTTTATCTCAATGAATACGTTTTAAATTACGAAAATGGAAATAACGTGACTGTAGCACAGTTTACAATTAAAGATTCAAAACATTCACTGAAACTATCTACATGATTTATTATGCAGTCTTTCAAATGAATTGAAATCTATTTATTACATCGTGTCACATACTAACTAAGTAACTGAGTAATAAATTATGCGTCCATTTTTATCAAAATTGAAAATATGAACTCATGAAAATTCAACAGGTGTAAGGAAAACTACATTAAACTACTAATTTTCTAAAAATTTTATATTAGAATCTCAGCTCCTTTTAGCTGTGATAACAAATCTACCTATCTGTGCTGTAATATAATTTCCACCACATCTCTTCCCTTATAATTGACTTTTTCAGCTCACTCCTTGAGATCTGTAAATTTATAAATAGAGGTTAGGGAACAGAAACAAACCGGCCCATCTGATCCACGCGCATGCGCATATAAGCATTCGTGCGCTTTTCTATTATACCGTACGGTAATGATGCGAGAAAAATGATGAAGTTAAGCCTTTTTTAATATTAAAAAAAAATAGCAGATTTTAATCATAAAAGTCGCCTACTTATAAAAGAAAACACCGTCGAGCAAGTAACAGAATGGTTTTTATAATTTTTTTTCACTGCGAAACTGGTTTTCAAAGCACGCACGGGAATGACGTTTTTGTTGCCAAATCCACTTTTCAGTTTTAACATCAGATTCACAGAAAAAGGAGTTAATATATCAAGCTCAATTTCAAAGAATCTTGTATTAAACGATACGCTTAATATTTCTGCATTTATTACTCAAATGTAACAATATTTTACCAGAAAAAAAGACGTACGGGAATGACGTCTGAAATGACGAAAATTGAGGGACAGACTTTAAGGTTTTTACAATGTCATTTATTTGACTTGAAAAATGTGCATACATTATATTTATGTTCATCTAAAGTTTACAAACTTGATACGTTGAGCATTTTTCAGGTTACTGTCTTAAAAAACTAAAAAAATAAGTTTATCCTTGTGCAAAGTGAGGTTGGACACCGTACGATAATGACGTTTGGGGTGTTCTCATATCAAGTTAAAGTAAATAAGAACAGAAATGAGAAAAGAACTGACCATTTTGTAGATGACGATAATAAGTATTTATTAAATTTAAAAAAAAGTCAGTACGAGTTTCTAATTTAATGTTATATTACTGGGACTTCAAGTTTGCCTTCAATTTGACAATTACCCATAAGAGGAGGCCAAATTAGAACCCGGAAAAAAGAGAAACAAAATAATAAGAGGAGGAGTAGATGGCCTAAATTTTTCAAGACCATTCATCGTCAAGCTTGTGATTTGGCAAGACCACTATAATGGAGTGCCTTGGTGGCATGCAGCACCAAGTAGTGCACCTAAGTTAAATTATGCAGCTCACATATTTTCCGGTCTGTTTGGTGTGTCTCAAAGCTTAACCGGTAAGCCACGTTGCGGTTGACGGATAACTCGAAAAAGAAACGGGAGGCAAATTATTTTTTTTCATTTACCTGAGGGTTTCACGCATTTTCACTCAGGATTTCAATGTAGGTAACGTTATCGCGTGTGAGTGTTGCACATGACATTTCAAATCTCCATATCCCCTAATCAAGTACCAGCAAATGAAGAAAATTATTATGAGCGCAATAAATAACCATCAAACCTAAAAATCTTTTCAGAATCCTTGTACAATCTATCAAACATTCTGACGGAAATTCCTCACTCGATGTAATGAGAGATTTTTTTAACTGGGAGGCCGAGAAACATTATTTTCAAAATTTTTTGACTTTTCCAATTTTTCTTTGACAAATTTTTCATTTTCTCTGTCCATTCACATATTCAAAAACCAGCATTTATTTCTTGTGAAATTTTTCACATAGCTTCTTTCATAAACTAGATAAAACAAATTTAGAAATAAATTTTCAATTTATTTCTTCATTCCAACCTAAAAAATTACTTTTCTAGCATAAGAAACGAATTTTCAATCCAAGTGAACGAATTTTCAACAAAATAGTTGAATTTGTAACTAAACTATTGAGCTTTCAACAAAGAAAGATAAATGATCAACCACATGGTTGAATTATCAAACAACAAGGTTAAACTTCAAGAAAAAACAGTTACATTTTCAACCAAATGATTAAATTTTTTAATGGATAGTTGAATTTTTAACCCAAATGGACGAATTTCATGTCCAAGTAGACGACGTTTAACAAAACAGTAGCATTTAGAAACAAAAAAGATTAAACTTTAACCAAAAACAGTAGCATTGCCTACCAAATAGCTGAATTTTCAGGCCAAAAAGATGGTTTTTTTTCAAGGCAATTAAATTATCAATCCGAAAAGTTGAATTTTCAACAAAAAAATGATTTTCCAATCATGAAAAATTTTCAGTCAAAAAAGAAAAAAAAGTTCATCCAAATTGTTCAACTTTGAGCCAAAATACGATTTGTCTGTAAAACATTTGAATTTTTAACACAAAGATGTAAATTTTCAACACCAAAGTTATTTTTCAACCTAAAAGTTGAATTTTTAATCAAAAAAGACAAAATTCCATACCAAGAGTATTAGTTTCTACCAATAAGGACGAATTTTTAACAACAAAAAAATCAATTTCTAACCAAAAATATGAAAATTACATTTGCAATTTGAAAAAATTAATTTTAAACAAAAACAGGAATTTTGAACAAAACAGTTTCATTTTCATCCGAAGAGATGAACCTTCAAACAATAAATTAATAATAAACTAAGTACTTCAACTTTTACCCAAGAAGTTGAATTATCAATTAAAAAATATCAATTTTCAATCAAAAAAGATCAATTCGCGACAAAAAAGTTTCACTTTCAACGAAAGAGATGAATTTTCCACTAACATAAAATTATGAATCTTCAACTGGAATTGTTACATTTTCAGTTTAATTAAACATAGATTTCCAAACCAAGAAAAATTCAACCAAAGAGAAGAATTTTCAATTAAAACCATAGATCTTTAACAAACAAATTATTTTTTAACGAAGTGATTTAATCTATGCGAGTGAACTTAGCCCCCCACTTTCAAAATTTCGATTTTTTTTTAGAGTTCTGACATACTTTTGGATAGTTCTACAGTTCCTGATAACTTTTAGAAATAGTTCCGGCATATAAATACTCTAAAAATGGATTTTTCAAAATCGGGGGCTAAGTTCACGTTCCCCCGCACTTTTCGAAAAATGAAGTTTTTTTAGAGTTCTGGGTAGATTTAGCATAGTTCTAGAGTTCCTGATACTTATTAAAAATAGTTCCCAAAAATTAGACTCAAAAAAAAATTTTCAAAAAATAGAGCCAGCCCCCCACTTTAAAAAAAATCAACTTTTTCTTCAATATTCCTGTATTTCCAAGAGAGTTCTGGAGTTCTATCACAAAATAATTTCGAAAAACTTGAAAACTCGATAGTTACACAATTTCAAAAATCCCAAAATTACAGAGAAATTTTTCGAAATAGTTCCAGGAGTTCTGATCAGAGTTCTGGTAGCCATCTGAATAGTTCCAAAAAAAAGTCCAATAAAATTTTCCGATGAACTCAAACTCCAAAAACCTACAACAATTTACACATGCCCGACAAATTTTGAAATTCGAAATTTTGAGAGTTCCAGGAGTTCTGATCAGAGTTCTGGTAGCCCCCGGAATAGTTCTAACAAAATGTTCAATAAAATTTTCCGATAAACTCAAAATCCAAAAACCTACAACAATTTACACATGCCCAACAAATTTTGAAATTTAAAATTTCGAGAGTTCCATGAGTTCTGATCAGAGTTCTGGTAGCCCCCTGAATAGTTCTAACAAAA
>CAKNXH010062494.1:0-42806 GCA_932178445.1 Andricus quercusramuli
CATAAATCTGTCTTGGGTCATAGTTTAGGACGCACGCGATTTATTTATCATATAATTCGAAAACTTATTTGTCAAATATCGTTGACGTTCACTTCAGTTTAGTGGAAAGATTCCTCAAGAGAATGAAACCGAGTTGGGTTGAAATTACAGACTAGTCCGACAATTTTTTATTCAACTTTTTTGTCCGTAACCTCCGAATTTGGTTATCTTTTGCAAGTCGAAAATCTGCTTTATATTCTTTTCTGACTACTTCAGTAGGGACAATAGCATTCGATAACTTAAGGCTCAAATGCAAACTTTAGTTTCTGTTTTGTAAAAATATTAACATTTTTAGAACGAATCCTTTCCTTTTTGCTTACAGATACTTTATTACTGCTAACATCAAGAAACTGACCGATTCACATAATCGAAAACCAATTCAGTTTAAAAATTCTTAATCTGCAAATGACAGATAACGCAATTCACGGAGTCGCATGTTCAATGGGTTCCTGTTTCCTAGGCGTAGCTTCTAAATATTCAAAGTAGGGCCTGTAGGTTCAAACGGAGTCGAAGGAGGCTTCAATGTTTTATTCTCTAGGAGTAAAAACCTCAAAGTGGGGGCTATCAGTTTAAATAGCGTCAAAGCAGGTTCTAATGAGGAGCTGCAGGTTCAAAGTAGGGTCTAAATTTCGACTCGGGCAGTATAAAAAGAAATATGTTTATTATTTATAAATGTTGATTATTCTTCTTGATAATCAACATTATTTGATATAAAGCCAAGAAGCAAAATATACTTGAGAATTTCATGTTGGTAATTTAAATGCAAAAAGAAGTTACGCAGAAAAGCCTGGATTGTGTGTGTGGGGGGGGGGGGGGTACGAAATATTGCAGGTAATCATTCAAGCAGAGTTATATAGTCAGCTAATTACTTCAAGTTGAGGTGAATTTCCGTGGTTACAGGCGAGTTACAGGCCAGCAGAGTCCGCCGGAGACATCTGCTATTCACCAAGGAATCTTTACCTCAGTTTAGAGTACCCACCTCGAATTTACCCTGTTCGACCGACTGCCTGCAACATTTTGTACCCTCAGTTTTTTTATACGTGAGATTAGGAGAGTTTGCCTCTTCTTGGAGGAAAATTTGAATTTCTGCTCTTTCCAAAGATCTTTTCTCATAAAATTATTACTAAATTAGTCCTCTTATTGAACTGTTGATTTTTTTCCGTATTTTGCAATGAAAAAGAAAAATCAAAGAAAAAAGATATCACACTTATCTTGATATCCCTGAGTCTGATTTTTAGTGTTTCGTAGAAAACCCTTATTAATTAATCTGTCATAATTCATCATTATATAACTAAAATCCAATATTTTTTGAAAACAACAGATATTTCACAAAAATGTAGTACCTATCTTCATTCCCTCAAAAAAGCAACAAGTAATACTTTATGTTGATAAATTCAAATCTAAAGGCCAGAATGATACAATTGCGAATTCAATTTATCGAAGCTCATTTTGAGTTTCTTTTAAAATAATTGACTAAAGCAACGACTGACAGACACATTTTTTCTACAAATAATTAGAGATATAATTTTAATCTTACCAAAAAAGTCTGAATAAAGTAAATAAATATTTTTTTTTACACATAATGATCCTACATAATATGTTTTCAAATTCAAATTTCACTCAAAATGTTTCACTTGCGAACGGAGTAACATTTTGTACATAGTAAATAAATATACTCTGCTATAATCAAGCTATAATGAAAAAATTACCAAAAATTATAGATAATTATATATTTACCAATAGAGTTGACGTGAACCGCTATAATGAAGACCAGCATATCAAGAACCCTCATTTTTGCTAGCTATCGTATTGCAACTATAAATTAATATTTTGCAGAAATTTCAGTATATATATATACAAGTTGCTATCTTAGCCGTCCATCGAAATTCTTCCAAAAACTGTAAGATGGTTCGGAGGGGAGAAGTTTATTTTTCCGAGATATTTGTTTTTCCGCAATCTGTTTATTCTCTTCAGGTGTCGCCGCGATTCAAATTACCGTGCAAACTTGTAAAAATGTCTTCTCATGTTTATCTTTAAAACCCATAAATTAATGAGCCTATTTGCGTCACATTATTCCTTGCTGCGATATCAGGAACTGATACGTTTACACTTAATCACAAGGTTTTAAATTTTGATCTAAAAGTGCTTCGAAGTATTGCAAACATAGGGGGTTATTTTTTCACAATAAGTCTTCAGCGGAGAATAAAATTAAGTACTCCGAGAAAAATGTTTGTTTGAATCGAACAAATTCTTTCTTTGATATAGGGTGTTTGATTTAAATAAATTTTTCGTTTGTCCTTATTTATTTGGTTCAAACAAATTTTTGGTTAGTTGGAATAATTCTCTTCAAATTGAGTCAAGTTCTTGTTTACATTGAATATATATATATAATTTAAAAAAAGTTAAACAACCACCGCAGGATACCACTAAGAGCAACTGCCATCTGGAAAAAATGTCAATGGCCCCCAGTAGAACCGCGGTAAAATACACCTATGGCCACGTCTCACATCCGTGAGATGGGTGGTCACAGGGCACGACGAAATCACAACGACAGGCCGGCGAAACCCTCGTGTGTCTTGAGGACACGAAGCGACCCAAGGATGACAGCTTTCTGCATCCATCTCGCAAGAGCCTTGGCATATTTTTGGCACGCGGGTATGGCTTTAAGGTTACGAACTAGCGATAATTTCACACCTCCGAGAGCACCTATCACAAGAACAATTACTCGTACCGAATATTTTGGGTACAGTCGACGCAGCTCTCTTTTAAGGTCTTGATATCTCTTCTCTTTTTCTTTCTCCTTTGCAGTGATGTTGTATTCGGATGGAGCCGAGAATTCGATCACGAATATAGTTCGTTTCTCGAAGTCTTGGAGAACAATGTCAGGCCTCGAGTGTGCAACGGAGACTGCTGCCCGAAAATCGTAGTTCCAGAAAATCTGGCACTTCTCGTTTCGGACAATTGACTCTATATCCCCTGGAGCGTTCGGCAGGGCAGGGTCGCGACCAACACCGTAAGAGCGACAAAGGTGGTAATAAAGTACTCTTAGGGCCGCATTATGTCTATAGATATACGTTGTTCCTGCGTGGGTCGGACACCCCGATAGTATATGTTCTAGGTACTCAGCGTGTGCATGACACGCTCTGCACCTATCACTGGGAACTTCTTGACATAAAATGCGGGCGCGGTATGCTAAGGTGGAAATTACACCGTCCTGGCATGCGAAAATAAAGCCCTCTGTACCTGAATTGAGCCCTGATGATTTGAGGAAAGCAAAAGTTTGCTCCTTCGACAAGGACTGTTTTTCTACATTTCTGTGAAAGTTTCCGTGCATTTGCTTGTCGAGTAGCTCTTGGTGAAATTTTCCAACCTCTGCTTTCTTTACTTCGGCTTTTAGACGTGAAGCATCTAGATGGAGTAATGCACTTTCCTCACTTCTGATGTTAAAATTCAGGCCAAGGGTCTCAGCAGCTTGCTCCGCGGCTTTGTAAAGGAACGCCCCTTCGCCAATCATCTCGTGGTTTCTGACCATCTTTAGGAGAGGATCTCTGCCATTCGCAACGATGTAAGCTGTACTCAAAACAATTCGGTTATGAAGACACTGGAGATTCAGAAGTCCGCGTCCGCCTTGCTGGCGTGAAATGTATAATCGCGGAACTGACGAATTGATATGCAAGCTTTTATGCATATGCATGATCTTACGCGTGGTGACATCAAGGGCCTTAAGCTCGTTCTTCGTCCATTGAACCACCCCAAACGAGTAGAGTAGGACCGGGACGGCAAGCATGTTAGTCGCAGATACCTTGTTCAACGCCGACAGATTGGAAGACCAAATCTGTCGAAGAAGATGCTTGTATCTGCTTCGGAGAGACTCCTTCACTGATGTTACGTCCTGAATGCGGCTTTGAGGCACGCCCAGGTATGTATAGGTCTCTCCAGTGTTAAGATGTCTAATAACACTTATATCCACAAGCTCAGGGTCCTTGGGAACGCCAGTCATCTTTCCTTTCTTCAAATGAATTTTGGCACACTTGTCCAAACCAAAGTCCATCCCAATCTCTCCTGTGTAGTTCTTGACGATATTTAAAGCAGTTTGAAGTTTGCTTTTACCAGCGGCATAGATCTTCAGGTCATCCATATAGAATACATGAGTGACCTTATGCTCACGCTGATTAGTGTCGCCACAGAGGTATCCAGGAGAATTTCGTAGTGCAAGAGATAGAGGCAAAAGTGTGATGCAAAAAAGCAAAGGGCTCATACTATCCCCTTGAAAGACGCCCCTCTGGAAGGTGACGTTGTTCGTCGTCAGACGATAATTCCTAGATGAAATGGTAAATCTAGTTTTCCAAAGAGGCATCAATCTCTCTATGCATCTCACTATGTGTGGATGTACCTTCAAGCTTTCCAACAGACAGATGATAAGTCTATGAGAGGTTGAATCAAAAGCTTTCCGGTAGTCAATCCAGGCCATCGACAGGACGCGCTGATGGACTGTAGCGTCTTTACAGACACACCTGTCAATCAGCAGGTTCTCTCGACAGCCTGCTACACCTTTTTTCGAGCCACGTTGTTCGTACATCTCTCGCCATACAGGCTCAATTCGTCGAACAATCCTGTTGTTTAGGATAGCTGTAAAAATCTTATACAGTGTGTTCAAACAAGTTATTGGCCTGTAATTCTCTGGTTTGGACAAGTCGCCTTTTTTCGGTAGGAGTATAGTGCGTCCTAACACTAGCCACTGCGGAATGGGCATCTCCGACTTTAAATATGAGGTGAATATGCGGGCCAAATGTTGGTGTGTAGAAGTAAACTTCTTCCACCAAAAGTTCTTGATACAATCTGGTCCAGCACCGGAAAAGTTCTTCGTGCCTCTAAGTGCTTTTTTCACCTCTTCGGCAGTGACTGATGGGCACTCCTCCTCAGATTTTATGAGGCTGTCGCAAAACTCCTTGAAGCGGATGATATTGTCAGTATCTTCCTTCAACTCTAGTGTTTTCGGGATCTTGTACACCTCTCTCCAAAAAGTCTCTACCTCCTTGGGCTTGGGTGGATTTTTTACAAAAACAGGGGGATCACTGAAGAGGCGCGATGGGTCAGCGAGAAACTGTTGATTCTCTCTGATCCATCTCTCCCTCTTCTGTATCCTCCTCCTTGCGTCAGATAACAGCCTTATTTTGTCAACAATATGTTGCTTGATTGTCAGCAGCTTTGACTTGTTTAGTGTGTGATTCAAGGTCCTTAGTTCTTGGGCGAACTTTCGAACCCTTTCCGTGAACGGTCTACCAGATGTTATGTAGTCAATCACACATTGAACACGGGACGCATTCTGTCTTGCCCATCCAATTTTCTTGTTCAGTTGATGCAAGCGTCTTCTTGTCTTTTGATCCATCGTCGGTTTGAGCCTTCGATTTGAATCAGCCAAAGCTCTCGCAGCACCATAAACTGAGCAATTGATGGTCCAGAGGTCGGACTCTTGCGAGATATCTCCACAAAGGGAGGCATCCATTTCAGCCAGATCTTGGGGCTTAAGAGGAACTTGCATGTTGATGTTCCTCCTTGTACTGAAATTGCCATCATCTTCAAGAAGGTGCCTACTTTCTGCGGTTGGTCTTAATGTCGTTTCATCTTCGTCTGCAGCTTGTTCAAGCAGCGGTTGAGGAAGCGCTCCGCGTACATATCCATTTTTGCGGAGGTAGTCGGCTTGATTTCGCAAAGACTGATGCGAAACGTGTTGAAGCTCTGGGTGTTTCTGGCACCACAGAGTATGCATACGCGCCATAAAGCCTCCACGAACAGGGATAATACTGGCATCGTAGCAGTCTAACACATCATTCTTAAGTTGATCCGTCCACTCAATGTGGGCGTTTCGCCGGTTCGTCGTTGTGTTTCCATCTAAATTATTTTCAGCACCCCGAACTCTAGGATGATCGGCATTGTTTGCCGATCCATTGTCGGGTGCTCTGCGCGTTCGATCGTTTTGAACCGCATCTACAATATTTTGGTGGTTTTTTGGTTTCATTGTTGTTCCCACGAGCAGCTAGGGAAAGGGTTCGTCCATCCTTGTAGAGCCCCGCGTGCAAGGATAAGGCTATTACTCTGAGACATCGCCCGATATCCCAGGGTCACCGTTAAAGACACCTCACCCAGGTGCCATGCAGCTTTCGGCACGGTTCGCACACCTTCGCTTAGGGGTTATTCCTTCGGGACCATCCCTGGACAATTGTCCGCGACTGCTTATTAATTATTGTACCCATATTCAGCAGAAACCCTTGGTACGGGGACCCTCTATCCGCAACCCGAGGACGCGTTCGGTGGCTTTGTCATAAGCCCTTCGGTTCTATTCCAATATATATATATATATATAAATGGATTAGTTAAATACATAATTTTGATATGTTTAACCTCGTTCTCATCAATATTTCTTTCCAAGATTCGAACCTGAAATTTCTTCAGCTTGAACCAAAAAAAAACATGTTATTTTTTATTCATGGGAAAGATTTTTTTTTTCGTGGTGTTTATAACGTTCCAAAATCCCAAAAAAATGAAGTCCTGAAAATCCTATATCACGACAAACATTTTTTTCCGAAAAAGCAAAATGATGAAATGTTTCTTTGGTTCAAGGTGGATAAATTTCAAGTTCGACATATTCAACTTTTTTTTTGAAATGTGTGAATATGACTCAATCCAAAACAACATTTTCCCGTGTGGACAAATTTCGTGGCAGTCTTAAGTAGAGAGATCGGCTGGCTAGACCGAATCTAGACCGCCTAGTTAAGACGGACTGACAGGGTGTTGGTCTTGGCCCTCTCAGACGGTTTCGATTGAAAGTATCTAAGTGCTATCGTGACGGTCTGGTGTGATTCTCGGCAGACGGACATGATTAGGAAAACTTCAAAGTATTTCAAAAAATGCAGCATCGCTTTCTGTTTCGTCATTGCCATGTATCTGTGGTGAATACAACTTTTTTCCTGTTTTTTTTTTTTAAGAAAAAATGTCAAGTTCCATCTTTATGTAAAATTGTAAATGTTCAGAGAAAATTACATTTTATGTCAATCTAAAACGTTGTAAAATGGTATAAGACGCGGAAAAACGAAATATTACACCAAAAAAAATTGTAATCGATATAAATTATTTATTTGCAAATTATATTATTGATTTTCCTGTTAACAGTTCGTATATTTTACATTTGCATAACCAAGTGTAATAAAAAGAAGCCTCGGTGGCTCATACGATAGCGCGTCGGACTTCCATGCAGGAGGTCCAGGGTTCGATCCCTGAGCCGGGTACCAATGGAAATTTTTCTATGTACTTCTACCGGGGCTTCGGTGCTTCGCAACCCACCTTAAACTGTAGGTCCCCTCAAAAAAAGCTGGTATCGTACCAAGGTGGGGCGCCATGTCGAGGGGAATAACCTTGGAGGTCGAAGCCGATTCTGTGAAGACTCGAAAATGAGTCAGCGTTCATCTTGCGCTTGGGAACTTCTATAGGAGGCACCACGCTCGATGGTCGCTGGCTGATTTCGAGTAATGAACACACACACATACACCAGGACAGTGCTTCGAATCTGTGCATCTACCTGATGAACTCAGAGGGATCGCTCCGTACACCGTAGCCTGCTAGGGAGGCTGCCGAATGGAAGAGTGGGTGAGGATCACTTTGCCTGATCAACAAAGGAGGACGTCGTTTACTGTGCGATAGGTATGCCTGGAACCTGAGAGGTATAATCCCAGAACGTTGATAACAACGGAAAGCACCGAGATCCAAAAGCACTCGGTGAAGGATGGCCGGGTTCGGAGTACTGCCTTGAGAATAAACACGGGTGTGGCACAATAGGCTTTATAGCTTGAGCGCCAGGGGTTGGGACCTCACGGAGCCCTCTCCGCCTACATTACAAACTAACTAACTAACTAACATCGTGTAATAATAAATATTCAATTAGGAAAAGAGAGTTTAAAATTTGGTGTCTTAACTTTTTTGAGCTGTAGCTTACGAGGATGGCTTTTTCATCCAGTTTCAACTCGTAGGTTTAGAGCAATGGTTAAGAATGCCGACTGCTAGGCGAGAGATTTAGGTATAGATGTAGGTTCGATACCCCGTAGCGTTAGAAATTTCATTTATAATATAATATCTAAAAATGTAATATATGTATTCACTCTACACCAGGACAATTAATATTCACAGTCAAAATACTCGCAATCAATTAATATTTATTTTGTATTATTTTTTAAATTAGCTCCGGTGATGATAGCGGCCAGAGTCTGGGCCAAAATTGGCCGCCAAGTGCATACCGCAGTTATCATTCCAGCAACGGTACGATGTACGATATTGGCAGCCGATCTCCGGCAATATTCTTGCCGATACTGGGCCAGTGATGGGCCGTATCTAACTTCGCAATTGGGATGTAGTAAAAGCGTTACATGCCTGGCTAACGTCTGATTAGCTCGTCTAGTCTGGACGAAATTTTTCCACACGGGTTTTTTCACATTTTCAAAAAAATTGTTAGGTTTGAAAGCAGCTTTAAGCTGTACCTCGCGCTTTGGGTTCTTATGTTAACTTCTGTCTGCAGACAGAGTTAACATAAGAACCCAAAGCGCTATGTACATGGCATGCCATGTATACATATCCTTCTTGTTACGAACTCAATAAAGATTTATTATTATTATTATTATTATCAAGAGAAACTTTCATTTCAAAATTTTGTAATTTTTCATTATTGTTAACTAGTAGAAGCTGTAAATATAACAAATTCTTCATAATTTTTCAATCAATAGGAAATATTTTGAATTTGAAATCGTTAAGGGGGTCATCCCGTGTGACGGTTTCAAAAAATCGAATCTAGAACATGTATAGAATATACTGATAAAGTAATTTTTCGAAATTCGAAGTCGTTGGAAAGTTACAGCAGAAAAAAGTTAAGGTGTTTGGAGCGCGCGGCCGACCGCTCGACGGAGCGGAAAACAAGAGCTATTGTGTACCTTCAGATTTGTATCAGAGGCCATTCTATTCACACGCAGATAGGCGCACACATATTTAAAGGGGCACTGCTAGCCTGAAAGACTGAAAATCAAATTGAATGTAACGGTTCCTTAGTTTTGCTTTACTGTCAGCGGCGTAACAGCTATAACACCCGAACTTTCAAACGCGTTTTTCTTAAAACTACATTTTTTTAAATGGCGACCATGATCTCTCAAAAACGGTTAAATCGATTGCTTTCAAATTTTAATGGTACATTCAGCACGCGTATGGCTATCGCCGGAATTAGGATTTTTGATAAATATTGAACCGCATTTTTTTCTCATAAAAAAATAGTCGCAAAAAATCATGAGATTTTGGGTCTAAGTGTTTCAAAACATATAAAAAATTGAATTTTCAGGATTTTCAAGGAATCATAGTTCTGGTCTATATTTAAAATATTTATGATAGAATTCAAATAAACCAAGACATAGTTTGAACAAAACATTTAATTATTGCATAGGTTATGTTTGAACGAAACATTTCTTACATTGCTTGGAAAGCGAAGAGTTCTTCTGAAAACAATCTTTCATAATATTAAAAATCAAAATATATATTTATTAAATATAAATAATAAGCAACATAGGAACATATTTATACGCAAATTTTATGCGCAATTCACAATCATAAATAGGTAATCTTCAAATTTTTTTTTAACATGTGGTTATAATGATTAATTCACAAAGCAAATATTTATTTATTTAGTCTTCTTCATCTTCAGATTAGTAATTATCTTTTTCAGTCATGCATTGGAAGTCAAAGACTTCTAAAGGTCGTAATACTTGAAAGGTATTTGTAACGCAATATCAGTTACTTTTATTTAACAGTTAAAATTACTTTAGAATTATAAAACAGTGATATTTCTGACGCCGAGGATGAGGAACAGCATGGTAATATTATGACCCTCAACATTGAAAATATAATATTCAAAATTTCTTCTTCTTTAAGACTGTAGAAGTTTTTGTGTTCAAAACAAATAATTAGCAGTAAGAGTTTGAGTACGTCAGTAAAAGAATTACACTTCAGTAACAAGTGCTGCAACTTTTAAACAGTTGGTTCTTTTACAAAACTTTTATAGAATTAAATAGGGAGAACAAAACATTGAACTTCAATGTTCAGTCGTAAATTTTGTTCATTTTAAGGACCGAACAAATTTTCCATTAAACAATTAAAATTTTTGTTGAATGCACAAAATCAAGTATCTAATTTAAAATAAATATGTTTCGAAATTAATTATTTCTTGTCTTGAAATTATTTTATAGAGTACAATGTTTGTACTGATCATTCTTATTCGTTTCAAATGTGATAGTGAATCTTTTATCTATTTATTATTTGTAATAAACTTATTGTTTTTGGCTCTTGTTGGGCCTTTGTCTTTTTTAATTCTCCGGTTATTTTCTTCGGTGTTAACATATTCTATTGTTGCAGATTCTATTTCGTTTTCTCCTAGATTTTCTTTTCGTTCTTCAGAATTAGGTAGAGTCTGCAGAGATTCGTAAAAGTAATGATACTGCGATGGTATTGCATTACTTCGACACAGCTGCTTTAGGTCTTCCAGTTTGGCTTTGGAGATTCCGAGTCTTTTTTCGTACGCTGTTTGAAGTTGATAATTTTCCAAGTTTATGGGATGGCCGACTTTATTCGTACAGATCGAAGTAGGAGCATCATCGTAGTCCAATTTGTACTGAAGATATCCAGGATTTTCGAAATGAGTAGAAACTTCTCTGACGCAGGACCATGGAATGTTTTCTCCAACCGTATTTTTTGCGCAATTTTGTTTTGCAACAATTTCCTTCAGGTCAAAAACCATATCTTGATCAACTTCGGTAACAATGTAGGGGGTTTTTCCCCTTTTTGCACTTCTAATTATTGCATACCATTGGTCAGGCGTGAAGATATCCAGATTTTTACTCCTGCGTTCAATCAAGCTATGAACGGAATCGTTCTCATTTTGAGTATGGCCCTTTTCTAAAAATCTGTGTGTAATTTTCACACCAAATTTCACGGCAGCATACACGTAAGCAGCGAAAACAAACCGATTTCGATTTTGTCCCGATGCGTTGTCAGAATAGAACTTGAATTCTAATATATTTTGTTCTCTTTTTCTTCGAATGTAATGTAACAAGAAACTACCTATTTCATTAGAGCCACGCTTCGCAAGGTCTTCATTCCAAACGTAACAATGATCTTCATGTCGGCAAACATCGTAGACGGAAAAATTGTATACGGCTAACTTCCGCTTATAATAAAATGCAGACGTTTTTCCTTGCGGGACTTGTAGTACTTTTTGCAAATCGAAACATGCTACAGAAACACCACTACTTTTAATTTCTTTAGCTTCAGCGATATCAGAGTCTTTTAATTCTCTAGCTCTGGTTTTGTTGTTTAAATGGTTTAAATAATTATTCTCTATTTCTGATTTTTTTTTCATCATCACAATTTTTCCACGAGTTGCACACGTCGCACTGATCTTTTTTAGGTAGAAAGAAACTGATATTGAATTTACTATTAAAAGTATCACGATACTGCCTCTGAGTTGCTACTTTTATGCCGAAGTTTTCTTTCTCTTGCATCCATTCGGTGTACATTTCGTACATTCGTGCAACGGATCCAATGCCATCAATATATTCTTTATTTGTGTCCTTTCTGGTATAGTGTGATTCAACTCGTTCATAAAGATTTATATGCTGGACAATGCTTTGTACAGTTCTGTCAGATATTTTACTCGTCTTCTTATTTGTACCTCTCTTATCAGGTGAAATAGTGGCTCCTGATCCAAGGTTTTTCATAGCAGTCTGAATCCATCCATCACATATACTCAGCGTGTCGCAAAACATTGTTTTATACACCACAATTTTACCTTCAACTTGGAAAATATACTTTCTAGATTCTTTTCTGCGCTTTGCTGCATTCTTATCCATTTTCAATATTTTTATAGTATGCAAAGCAATAAAATCCCATTGTCTATTATGATTTCCTATTGCCCAAAAAGCTTCAAATTGCTTCCGACGATCGAACTCTGAGATTTTCGTTTGACATTTCAATCGGCAATTTTCAGAACACCCTTCACGCATTTCCCGCGATGGAACTAGATTTCCTTTTGAGTTCATATATTCTTTCCCTGAATTTATTGCAGAATTTGCAACAACAGCTTTCCATTTAGAACGGTTCACTGCCCGTTTTCTGCTCAATACTTCTCGGGGAACATCTCTTCTACTTCGCTTTTTATTGCCAAGTTCATCTAATGAATTTTCGTTATCAGTAGCAGCAAATGATGACGAATTGGATATCGAAATATATTGCAAATCTTCCGTGTAGCTGTTAGAATCATGTGAAGTTTCATTCAAAGGCATTGGTAAAAATCGCAACTGTCAGCCTGTTCAGGATCCATCGGAATTAAAATTTCATTCTCATTAACTTCAGTTGTTTCTATTGAGCCCTCTGATAGCTTACTTCCAAATACGTGGAGACCATGAAAATCATTCCTTTCTGAAAATAAATTGAGGTCATTTTTATTTGTAATTTATCATTTAATAATGGTAGTAAATTAAAAGATCCTATTTCATACCATTATTTCAAATTTGCTTTAAATTCGCAATAAATATACCACTTACCATTTAAAGTTAAGGAGTCTGCATTTCTTTCAAAGTGACGGAATGATTCCACACAGTTGTCGGTATAATAATCTGCAAAATTAGTGTTTACTTTATGTTAAAAAACACTACAATGATGCATGCTTTCTTTCAGTATTTTGACTTACCATCAACAATATGCGCATCCTTGCTGCCTATTGAAACATTCGAATTTTCTAGTGCTTCTTCAAACGACTCTAAAGAAGTATCGCTATAATCAACTGAAAACAAAGGGATTCAATATATGTCAGTATATTTATTGTATAGCATAATGTTTAACTGGAATAATGACCTTCTTCATCACAGATCGTCACACAAGGCTTGAACCCCTTAGGGCGACGTCACAAATACAATTATACAAACAAAATAATAATTAAACAGTTTTGACAAACCAAAATACTCTTAGAAAAAGGAAAATCACGCAAACAAGGGAATAATATTCGAATTCAATATAAAAATCTTAATATTTTAAGTCAAAATATAGTGCAATTTCAACAAAATAGTTTACTTTTCAAACAAAAATGATTAATTTTTAACGAAAGGAGATGAATTTCAACGAAAGAGTTCAGTTTCAAAGCTAAAAAGTGGAATCTTCAAATCAAGGAATCAAAAAAGATGAATTTCCAACAATAGTTGAATTTTGTATGAAAAATATAATTTTCAACCTAAAAAGACGAATTTTCAACCAAACAGTTGAAGTTTTAAGTCAAAAATACGAATTTTCTACCAAAAATGGAATAGTGATATTTGCAGCTTCAAAAATTGTTTTTCAATTCGAAAAAACGAATTCTCAACAAAATGATTCAATTTTCAGGTATAGAGCTAGATCTTTGACTAATAATGTAAACTTTTGATGAAGTGATTCCTCTTTCAACCAAGTAGTCAAATATTCAATCAAGCAGACTAATTTTCTACCAAAAGAGATGAATTTGCAACAAACTACATAAATTTTCTACCAAATAAATGATTTTTCCATTAATAAAATGAATTTTTAACAAAGTGATTTAAGATTCAACCAAATTGTTGAATTTGTTGCTGAAAACTATGAATTTTTAACCAAAAGTGGGATATTTTAATTTTCGGTTACAAAAGTTAATTTTAAATTAAAATTAGTCAGATTTTCTTATTGATATCTATTAATTAGGTTCACATCTAAACGAAAAAAAAACATGAAAAAGGGCAAGTTTCTTGAAACCAGAGGTAAAAAGAAGAATTTATTAAAAGAGGCTTAAGAGGAGAATAGAGGAACGAGTGTTATTCACATTTATATTTACAATGTGTGATGTCAGATTCTACATTAAACCCTCGCCCTCCTGCCCCATAATTCTTTACAAAACCTGGGGGCCCCCCCCCCCGCGCCGGGGCGGGGGGGTTGGAGGGGGCCGGAGATAAGGGAGTTAGTGGGTAAAACGAAATTTCCGGCGCTGTATCTAAAGGAAAATATTAATTAAAAAATTGTAGTATTAAAATATATCTAATTGTTGATCCCTTCCATTAATACTCTGTGGTATTTCTTGAAGCGAATTTTTAACTTTTCCAAACATGCCTCTTGAATGAAGACATTTTTTTTTGATTTTCAGAAAGCCCTGCATATTAAAAATATTATTTTAAAACCTCTTTTACATGGAGATAATTTTTTTTCGCCAACATGAACAATTATTGTTAACTATATGTATATCGATGTTAAATATCAAAAATTTAGTATACCTTTGGATAACCCGCAACTATAAGATAAATGTGTAAAATCTAGTTTTCTCCGAATTTCTTTTCTCTCTTCACCGTCTGTGAACGAGTCGTTCCTAGTAGTATCACAGATACCCGAATCGTCAAGATCCAAACAAAAAAATTGCAATGAATTCGCAGGTCCTAAAAATGAATAAATTTATTTATTCATAAAAAATTAATGAAATGCATATTTATTTTCCTTCCTTCTTTATTTTATGTAACTGAGTATTTTGGGTTACTTGACGTTTATACTAACCTTCCAATGAAAGTGACGAAATTGTTGACGTTTCCTTCTCTTCCAGGACTTCCATATTCACTATTCTATGAATTGTAAACATTGAACTACATAATATTTGATTTTAATACAATCAAATGATAATAAAGTAATATTATTACTTCAATTGAAGTTAGTTTATTGTAATCAATGGAAATCAATGACAGCAAAACTAGCGCCACGGTGAAGTTCAGAACTATTTTAGCCGAGTTACGTACTTTCATCACGGAATCCACTTGCAAAAACGAGTTACGTGAATTTGTTATTTATTAATTAATTCGCTCTAAATCAATTAATAAGAAAATTGAAGCGTTTTTATTATGGCTTTCAACACACTCTAACAGTTTCTGACGAAAACTCAAAATCCAAAAAATGAAGTTACGTAGTTTCTATCCGCTACCGAGAGTTACGTATTTTCTATTCGTCCCTACGAGTTGCGTAGATTCTATTTGTCAGCGAGAGTTACGTAGATTCTATCCGTCACCGTGAATTGCGTACTTTCTTTTAGGACCCATCGATATATGCATCATCACCATGTAACTGGTTAAGGCTCATGTAGTAGGTAATGTAACCTAGAAAACTCACCTGAAACAATCAATTCAAAATGCTAGCGCAACGAATGATCATTATCGGGGGGCAATTTTTTCCCTCTTGGAAGCTCATATCCATATTCGAGGCGGAAAGTCCCTCACAGAAAAAACTAAGAATAAAATTTGTTTCAGAACATTTTTAGAGCGGTAAAGTTTTGTTTAGCCAACTTCGCGTCTTTCAAAATACATTTGTTTGTCATGGCAAAACAAAAGAAAGTTTAACCGATATTTGTTTAAAGTTCATCCTGTGAAGTTAATTTTTGTTGCGAAGAATCTTTCGTCCGAAATCGATGTAAAGTTTATCTTCGATTTTTTCTGTGTTGCGGATCGGGGGCACTTGCTAAAAATATGTAAAGTTTCTCAAATAGTGCATTTTCAAAGAGCAGGGAAAAAATAATCAGAACTGGCACGATATTAAAAATAGAAAGATTATTCCAATAGACAAAAGATCTCTATTTACTTTTCTTCTGCTGTTTTGGAGTTGCAATATATTGCAACTCCAACTTCAAATATATTCGAAGAATTTAAAATATTTATCGCAACTGTTGACGATCCGCAGGGACTTTACGCCGCGAATATGGATTTGAGCTTCCAAAAGGAGAAAAAATTGTCCGCGATAATCTTTCGTTATGCTAGCATTTCGAATTGATTTTTCCAGGTGAGTTTCCTAGGTTACATTAACCCCTGCATGAGCATTAAGCATAATTCAAATATTGTATTTTCCCTCCCTATCGGAAATCTAGATTATTTCTAGATAATTTCTAGGCTCTGCTCGTCTAGCGAACGTCTAGGGCAATTTTATGACGGTCGCCTTGTCTAGGGTTCGTCTAGAGTTCATCTAGCGGCGTCTAGTAAGTTTTACCTGCGACCCTTTTGAGTCTAGCATTCGTCTAGTATCATCTAGAAAGGGGTCAATTCTAGATGATGCGTTGCTAGACGATCTCATGTAGAAATCGTCTAGATTTTCGGTAGCCCCCCTACCGGAAATCTAGATTATTTCTAGATACTTTCTTGACTATGCTCGTCTAGCGAACGTCTAGGGCAATTTTAGATGAGATCGTCTAGGAACGCATCATCTAGAATTGACCCCTTTCTAGATAATGCTAGACGAATGCTAGACTCAAAAGTGTCGCAGGTAAAACTTACTAGACGCCGCTAGATGAACTCTAGACGAACCCTAGACAAGGCGACCGTCAATAGACGTTCGCTTGACGAGCAGAGTCTAGAAAGTATCTAGAAATAATCTAGATCTAGGCTCCAAAATGCGATTTTTTTCAAAAATTTGGAGTTTTTGAAATATGGGTGTAAAATTCATATTGCCATTAAAAAACTGAAGAAAAGTCTTCTAGCCGAGGGGCCGTCCACTCTAGAATCGTTTCTACGTGAGCATAATGATTCCGCCCGAGTCCAGCTGATTCTTCGATGATTCTTCATCGATTCCTTCGTTTCTCGAACAAAATCTTTTGACGAGTGACTGATTCTGAATCGATTCTAAGTGAGGAAAATCACTGATTCCTCCAGTGAACGATCCCTCGCTTCTAGCTGTATAATAGCAACGTATTATACTCATTGTAATGTATACATGAATACAAAAAACATTTTCTTGTAAACCAGAACTGCAGATCGCGGACCGTCGGAGATTGCGCAGTAGATTTCGTATACATTTTTAGGTCAGGTTAGGTTATACAGGGTGTTTTTTTTAACTTGAGGCAACGAAATATCTCAAAAAATACACATCCAACGGAAAAAATGTCTGGAATAAAAACTTTTTATTTTCGATGGGGAAAAAAGATTTGTTAAAATTTACCCCACCCCCACCCCCACAGGAGGCAGGGGTGGGGGTAACTTTGTAATTTAAAATGACAACCCCAATTTTTTATCACAGATTCAGATTTTCCTTTACGAAATACGTAAGTTTCATTCGGAAAATTCGCTTCGATTCGCGATAGATGGCGCTGCAATTGCGAAAAATGAAATTGTTGACACTACTTTTAGCTCTACCCAGGAATAACGACGCGGACGTAGTAGTTGTCTATTCCCTTAGGGGTGCTTAATTTCGGTGAGTCCCCTTGTCTCTCACCATCCATCGGGGTGCTTGAACTTCCAATATTGCACGAAGACCTAAGCTTGGAAGTGCGACACAACATGTGGTTTCAACATGACGGTTGTCCAGCACCTTATGCGGCAATCGCGAGGGAAGTACTCAATCGCGAATTCAATGGACGATGGATCGTTATTCCTGGGTAGAGCTAAAAGTAGTGTCAACAATTTCGTTTTTTGCAATTGCAGCGCCATCTATCGCGAATCGAAACAAATTTTCCGAATAAAACTTACTTATTTCGTAAAGGAGAATCTGAATCTGTGATAAAAAATTAGGGTTGCCATTTGAAATTATCAAGTTACCCCCACCCCTGCCTCCTGTGGGGGCGGGCGTGGGGTAAATTTTAACAAATCTTTTTTCCTCCTCAAAAATAAAAAGTTTTTATTCCAGACATTTTTTTCCGTAAGATGCGTATTTTTTGAGATATTTCGTTGTCTCAAGTTAAAAAAATACCCTGTATATTAGGTTAACATAACCTAAAATTGTATGTGAACTTTAGTGCGCAAACTCTGATGGTCCGCGATATGGTAGCTATTATTTCAATTTGTAACTATAATTTAGCGCCCTTTTTGAATCGAGATTTTGTATACATATTTGGAATATCTTTGCATTCGGTCTGGGGCCTAATGTTGAAAACAGTTTAATATACATTTTCTGCACATAAAGTTAATAATAAAATTGATAAGCTCATAAATTCTCAGAAAAGGACAGGTCGACTTTCTCGATTTTTCCTCTCTTTCTATTCCCTGTTCCGCTTCTGACGGCCGTAGCTATAGCGGTCCAGCGCGCCGTCTGCATTATATCAGTGGGCAGAGAAATCCATCGAAAGTACAAAATGCGGAGTTTTGGACCATCCGTTTGCAAAATGCGGATTCGAGTCTCAAAATGCGGTGTAAAATGCGGAAATGCGGTGTATCTGGCAACACTGAGAAAAAAGGGGAAAAAGGGGAAGATGTTTTGAGAATAGCAGAAAAAGGGGGAATTTCAAGAAAAAAGGGAAAAATAAGACAAAAAATGGGAAGAATGTGCATCCTGTTATGGTTATACACGTAAATGTAGATTAAACAGATATGTAAGTGTTCCTACTTTCAACTTTACTGTGGTAATTACAATTGATCAAAATCATCATCGATTTCATAAAGCATCTTTATAAAGAAAGAAGGTTAGAAATGAAAAAGACTCACTCACCTGCAAAATCTTCAATTATATCCAACATATAATAAAGCTCCAAAATTCAAGTAGTTCCAACACTAGAAATATTCCGTTTTTTTCATTTAATTTTAACTTTTCCAGTGAATCAGAACCATTAGAATCACACAACCCTGAAGAAAGAACAATGCCATCAAATCAATCAAACGATCAATCAATTTAGATTTTAGGTTAGTACCGCAGGGAAACCTGAAAATTTAGCCTTAGCACGCCTAGCGGCATTTTATAGCACTGCTTTGCATTATATTTTTTGTTCGAATCACATAAATATTTTTATGAATTCAAATAAACGAATTTGAAACAAATACATTGTTTAATAAAAGCCATTTTTTTTGTTTGAATCAAACAAATTGCACTAAACAAATGAGGCAAATATTTTCCATTTCTTGAAATGAAATAAAACTTTTTTTAATTTAAACAAAAAATTTGTTTCTTTCGATAATATGCATTGAAACAAATTTTGTTTGTTTCAAACAAACATTTTTCTAAGTGTATATGAAATTGTCGCTAAATCTGAAAAAAATTTTAGTCCGATTGGTTCTCGATTTACAACTTTCTGAAAATTCATTGTTTTGTTGTAATTTTTCGGCTGAAAATATAAAAAGTGTGTTTTTCAGAAAATTCTGGTTTGAAATAAAAAAAAATCTAGCTTTACTGCATTTTCAACCAGCATATGGTGAAGATATTTTCATAAACGATTCAAAAAATATTAAGCTTTAAAGTCAATGGGTTTGCCAACAAAATTATAATTTTAAAATCTTCCGTTCAGTTTATTACCATATCTTGAAAATTTTCCTTAAAAAGAGGGTCATATATTTCGTAGTACTGCAGCATATAATAAATTGGTGAAATTAAACCAAAACCCAATTTGCATAAGAAACATACTGGAATAATAAACGTAATCGTCGAATGGAAATTTTTGCAAAGAAAAAATACGAGATTTGTCGCTTTCGTTCATTTGTTATCAGATGCAAAGTCAGATAGCAAAATGTAAAGTTCTTTTTTTATCACACCTCCATCCTCTAAGTGCGGTTTTAGTGGCGCTGAACGAGCCTTAAAATATTATTTCCAGACCCAGATCTGAAAACGATTTACTCAGGGTAATTGTTTAGGCAATGAAACTTTAAACTCTTCGAATTACTAAAAAATTCGCACTCTTACGTCAATGTTATTCATCTCAAATTAATTATTAAAAATTGGCACCAATTTACCCAGGTTTTTCGTAGGGGCACTTCATGGTTTAAATAAAATCTTACGCCCGGCACAATGCTTTGAAGATTCTCATGTTTGAAAATTGAAAAAAATCCTAATGGTTAACGTCACAATATGTTTCGACTGCTCGTCGACAGTCCTCATCAGTACAAATTCTTCTACTGTAAATGCAAACCTGTTGTTATAATTGTTATTTTTGAAGGTTGTACATACTATTGTATTGACTCCGTCTGCTGGGCGAACTTAATTATAGATTAAAATTATTGTAATAAATGTCTGCTGGACGGCAAGAAAACAAATGTGTTTGAATATGTCAACAATAATTTGAATCTATAATTAAGTCCGTCCAGCAGACGGAGTCAATACAATAGTATGTACAACCTTCAAAAATTACATTTATAACAACAGGTTTGCATTGACAGTAGAAGAATTTGTACTGATGAGGACTGTCGAAGAGCAGTCGAAACGTATTGTAACGTTTATGATCTGAGAGTCTCTCAGACATAAATTAAAATAAAATTTTACCAGTAATCTACATTACTTTCCATCTTCAATAATAAATAATTTTATTTGTTCGGAAATCACTTTCATATTTCAGATTTTACACTCTTTCCCCTTTCCGCCGATTTCCCAATTGCCCTGTTTTCCCATTTCTTGTACGGCTGATAGTAAAAGTATTTCTGTAGAGAGAGGAACTCCAAATACAAATTTATAACCATTACTAGAATTACGCCATTATTATTTTTATTATTATTATTATTGCCAGTGCGGGTGCTGGAGCAACAAGGTAGGGTCTAGAGCGCCAATGTAGGTTCTAATTTAAGCCCTACTTTGGCGCTAAACGTGGAAGAACGGCCGATTCAAGACATTTTTAGCGTCAAAGTAGGGTTTAAATTGAACTGAAATCGCGGCTGATTGTAAACCTACTTTGCTGCTCCATCGCCTACTAAGTTAGGAGTTATAGGTTCAAAGTAAGGCCTAAATTTCGACTCAGGATCCTTCTTTCTTTCCTCTTTCCAAGAAACTTACCCTTTTCCCCTTTTCCTCGCTTTTTCGCTAAAATGCGAACTGAACTAGTGGAATCAAATAAGAAAATCCAACCATTTTTGGTTGAAAAGTCTATTATTATATTTTTTGTTCTACTTTGTTAAAAATTCATATTTCTGGTTGAAGATACATCTCGTCAGTTAGAAATTTACCTATACAATTTTTACAAAATTATTCATCTTGGTCAAAAAATTATCTTTTGGGTTGAATATATTGAACTTTCATGTTAAAAATTAATTTTCTTAAAGATGTATCATTTCAGTTAAAAAATTATCTCTTTGGTTGAAAATTTTACTATTTTGTTTGGAAATTCTTTTTTTCATTAGGAATGAATTTTTTTTACTAAAAATGTGACCATTCCATTTTTTGTTGAAAATTGTACTTTATACTTGAAAATTCAACTATTTGGTTGAAAATTCGCATACTTTGTTGACAATTCGTCTTTTTTGGTGAAAAATTAATATTCTTGGTTGAAAATTCATACTTTCTTATTAAAAGTTCAACTATTTTGTTGTAAATTAATTTGTTTTAGTGCAGGATTCATCTATTTTGTTGAAAATTTGTCTTTTTTGATTGAATTAAACTATTTAAAAAAATAATAGTCTTTTTTGCATGAAATATGAACTGTTGCATTTTTTTTCAAATCATCGTTTTCGGTTGAAAAGTCAACTACTTGGTGTAAAGTTAAACTAATTTTGAGAAATTTTATTTCTAGTTCTGGTGGAAGATTCATCATTCCAGTTGAAATATCATATTTTTGGGTTAAAAATTTAACTTTTATGTAGAAAATTCCTCTTTTAAGCTTGAAAAATAAACAATTTGGTAGAAAATGCCACTATTTGGTTGAAAATAACCTTCGTTTTTTAAAATTAATATTTTTATTCGAAAATTCCACTCTTGGACAAAAAAGTTAACCCGATTTATGAAAATTTAACTATTGGGTCGAAAATTAACTTTTTAGTTAAAAAGTCATATTTTTGGGTTGGAAGTTCAACATTTCTGTAGATAATTCATCTTTTACGATAGAACATGAATATTCTTGGTGCAAAATTCATCATTTTTGTTTAAAAATTTAACTATTTGTTTTAGACATTCATCTTTTTTTATTGAAAATTCAACTGCTTTGTTAAAAATTCATTTTTCTGCGGTTCACCCCTTTGAATGAAAATTTAACTTTTTTGTTAAAAATTCGTCTTTTGGTTAGAAAACTAATATTTTTCGTTGAAAATTGAACTATTTGGTTTAAATTTCATCTTTCTAGATTGAAAATTCATCTACTGGGTTGATTATCCAACTATTTTGTGGAGAAAAAATTTTATTTGATTCAACTGGTTCGTTTTTTAGGAAACAAATATTTTCATATTTTTCAAATTCAACTCGCTGTAATTCAGCCAATTATTGGAATAATTTGATGGAATTCATACATTTTTATCTGCGATATTGCTCGCAATTCGAAGATATTCATGTGTCAGCAAGTAAGTGAAGGAATAATAAAAAAAGCTCATTTATGACAATAAATAGTATACTATTGTTATAAACAAATAATTAACAATATATGCGAATCCAACAGTTGTGTAGATAGTTAGATAAATGTTTATTTTTTAGCCTGCTGGCCTTAAAAAATTTAAACAGTTGTGTATAGAAGTAAATGATTTTCTTGTTTAGACTATTGAAGAACAACTTACATTATACGCAACTGTTACAGTTGCGTATTTGTTTATAAAAATCATAATGTTTCATTATTAGCTTAACATATCGATTGAATTCCCAAATATAAGTTATTTTCCAGCAAGGTATTACGAAATTAATAATTAGCTTATACTATCCGTTATTATAAATCAGAATAATTTTTTGAATCTTTATTTATTTGTCACGCCTACCTCCTGAGGCAAATAGGTTTGACTAAAATGAATGCAAAATTGGAAAGCGGGGATTGAATTGTACTCATTTAGAGTGCCAAAATCACTTTCGAACGAAATTGTAGCTGCTCGGGTTCGCTAGATATAAGACTTTAACCTGTTGTGCGCAACATGTTTGACGGTTTTAGCAGATTTTCTTCAAAAATATTAGTTATAGCAAGAAATGTTTCAAATAAAAGTTGATTACTTTTACAAAATCAATAATTTTTCATTCGTATAGTTTTTTGCTAAAAGCCATATTTTTTCTAAAAATCGACAAAAATCAGTAAAATTAAGAAAAAAGATTATGAAAGATATTTATCCAGTCTTAAAAAAGCAGTGGTCGAGTTCTCTTCGCAGCACCTTTAATCATAATTATATATTTGAGTTCATTGTTTTATTGTTTTAAATAAGAATTATTGAATATTGTTCTTGGAAATGAATATATTAATCTATAACCCTTCAATATTTATTTAATTAGAGTGGCTACTTTTATTTAAATTTGAATAAATTAATGAATCTTTTAATTTTAATAATATTTGTCCATTTTTTGCGGAAATATGGCTTCTAACGAAAAACTATACGAATAAAAGATTGTTGCTTTTGTAAAAGTAATCAACTTTTATTTGAAACATTTCTTGCTATAACTAATATTTTCGAAGAAAATCTGCTAAAACCGTCAAACATGTTGCGCACAACAGGTTAAAGTCTTATATCTAGCGAACCCGAGCAGCTACGATTTCGTTCGAAAGTGATTTTGGCACTGTAAATGAGTAAAATTCAATCCCCGCTTTCCAATTTTGCATTCATTTTACTCAAGCCTATTTGCCCCAGGAGGTAGGCGTGTTGTTAAAGCAACAATATCTACCTCTACCGAATATTCAGACAGAAAAAAATCACCTTTTTATGTAGAAAACTGTTATAGTTGAACATTTGCCCGATAATTTTTTTTATAACAATCGTCGATTTTATTATAATGACCAGCAAAATATGTTAATAGAATATCAATATTAGCTTACTTTCGAGATGATTTAATGGAAAAGATAAGTTTTTTCAAGCAAAAATTGTTCCATTGAGACGTCTGTTTAATCACTTGTTTGAATAATCGTTATTTTAATTACCTGAAAAATATCCATATATCATAATGATATTAGCTTACTTTCAGAATATTAAGTGGAGAAAATAACTTTTTCTACAAAAAACCGTTCAATTGGCCCATTTATTCAATATATGTTATAAACAATTGAATTTCTTTAATGTTAACAATATTTTGGAGTTGATAATCATTCCAGAAACAGTGTAAGCTTGGTGACATAGAATGGAGAAATGTGACCTATAAATAAGAACCAGAATTGAATGATTTTTGATAAAACTGTTGATAGTAATAAAACATGTTGACGCACAGTCAAATGTTCGAAAGTTTTTTGAAAAGTGTCCGGGAACATTGCCGCTAAGCGAAAAAAATGTCTAGGCGATTATAAAATGCCGTTCCTAAATTACCAGTCATTTGTAACATTTTGGTACTACTCAGGATCACAAACAATATATTTTAGTTTTACATTTTTTTTTAAATTGGATTAATGGTATGGATAAAAGTTGTCGACTCATACAGTCTTAAATTTCTTTGAGATTGGGCGATCTCTGCCTAACGGAGATTCTTTGATTTCTTCTAGGGTCATTTCTTCTATCGCGCCGCTCTCCATGTTTATTTTTGCCCGTTTTTCTGTCTGATATGGAACGCAATGTCCTCTTGTACATTTATATATTCCACCGAGTTGTTTATTACCCTCTACTTTTGCAAATGCGTCACCATTGGACGTCGATAATACACTTAGTTCCGCGGTTGGCATGGGCACAAGGAGATTAGAATCTCCTCTAACTTGAATTGGTTTTTCGCGAGGAACAGTGTATCTTCGAATTTCGAATAGCCGCATTCGATTCGTGTTAGGGATGAGCCGAACAAATCTAAGTTGTTCAAGAGTAACAGAAAGTAGGCGTACAAAACGGCTACTGGCTGGAGGAGACCGTGATCCGGCACGAAGAGAAGGTCCGGCAGGAGGAACAGAACTTTCAGGAGAATGATGTTCGTCTGTCGAATAAGAAGTTCCGGTACGCGGAACACACGGAATAGGTTCGCCATTTGGTAAACATTCGAATTGTGGTCTCAACTCTGAAACAAAAAACAGAGGAATAAATTTTCTTTGTGTGTCAACAGGAACCGCAGGACTATGTGCAGGTGAGCAAGAAGGGATTATAAAATCCCGAAAAACCCTTTTCCAGGAGGAAAAGTACCGAAGCACCGAAGTAACTAAAATAACGTACGAAATGAGGTTAGGAACTCAATATAAACGTACTTTTATTTTCTATTTTGGCATATTTTGCCGCAGATGACTACTTTGCCGATAAAAAAATATGGCGGAAAAGAAAACTGAAATCTGGCAGATGTTGCCGGAGAGCATTAATAGACCTCAAATTTTTCTTAAAGTGGAGAATCATACGTAGGTGTATCATGAACACCTTATCCAGGGCCAAAATGCATAGCTTGCTAACTCATAGTTTAAAAATATTGACAATTAACTTTAATGTTTATTTAAATTATTTTCCTTTAGTCTATAAATTCAGCGGTTGGTTGCAATAACAGCCTACTTCTATTTTCAGAAGCCACTTGTTATATCAAGAAGAAAATGAAAAAAAGTGACTCCTGAGTCACGATTTACAGTCTTTCCCCTATTCCTCTCTTGTCCCCTTTTTTCTAACTACTTTTGGTTGTTGAAAGTTTACTTCTTTTGGTTGAAAACTCAATCATTTTGGTAGAAAATGCAACTGGAAGGTTGAAAATGAACTTTCTTTTCGAAAATTCAACTGCTTGTACCAAATTCGTCGTTTTGGCTTCAAAATTCAATAATTTGGTTGACATTCCTATGCCCACTTCATTGAAAAATATATGTTTTTTTTCAAACTTCAACAATTTTGTTGATAAATCATCTTTTCGGTTTGAAGAGTTCTTTCTTCTGGTAGTAAATTGACCTTTTTGGGATAAGAATGCAACCGTTTTGTAAAAAAAATATCATTTTTGGTCTTTCTGATCGAATTGGACTATTTTATAATTGAAAATGAAATATTTTTTGGTTAAAATGTTAACTATCATATTTTTCGTTGAACATTCAAATATTTAGCTTAAAATTTATCCTTTTCAGTTGATTATTTGGTTCAAAATTCAACATTTTTGTTAAAAGCTCATTCTTCTTGGTTCGAAATTTGTCGTTTTGGGTTGACAATTGACCAATTCTGGCAGAAGATTAAACTATTTGTTGAAAATGATCTTTTTTGTTGCAAATTGAAATTTATGGATTAAAATTCCAACTGTTTTGAGTGAATTCGTTCTTCGGCTTGAAAATTCAACATTTCGGATTTTCTTTTTTTTCGACTGGAAAATCTTCCTTGGTTGAAAATTTAATTTTTTTCTTGAAAATTCGTTTTACGTTGTGAAAATGAGACCATTTTGTTAGAAAATTCAATTGTTTAGGAAAAATGAGCTTTTTGTTGAATATTCGTATTGTTTTGTTGAATTCAACTTTTTCAAATTTTAAATTGAAATATTCTTTGGCTGAAATATCAACTATTATATTCTTCATTGAGAATTCATCTTTTTGGTGGTTTTGGTTGAATTAGAGGAAAACTGATTATTGTATTAATGCAGAATTTTCTGAACAATATAACCAATAAATATTTCAGTGCTTCACGAGATGATGTAATACATGTCATATAGTGGTTATCTCCTAGAATACAGATGCAAACCTTGTCCTTATCAGATATTTACATTTCATTACAGTCAGTTCCACGGAAAAAAATAGATAACTCCGGTTAGATTGATCCCATTATTTATGTCAAGAAAAAAATTAATAATGATAAATTTGTTCAAAGAAACTTGTATTTTTCAAATTTTGAGGAATATGTCCTTTTTCTCTTAACTAAAAAACTAAAGAGACAGAAAAATATCTAAATAATTTGAAAAAAATTTTGAAAACCTCATTGAATAATAATGCGGGAACTCCCAATTTTTGGCGATGCCATTTTTGAAGCAAAATTTTAATTTATTCAATATTTAATCTGAATCGATTCCATTATTTTTTTTAAATTTTATTTCTGTAGTTCACTGTAGAGTTGTAGAATTTATTGTACAATTATCCATGCTAATGTTGGATATCACTTTATTATTAGTATTGCATTAAAGTCATGAGCTACATTTTGAACGGCAAATAATGGTAATCTGTTTATTGACACCCTCCTTATCTAATTTTATTTCATAGGAAAAGGCGACGAATCAAGTATTTTTAGCTTCGTCGAAATTTTTATTCCGCTATTATATCTTTTTTATGATTGTTCAGCAATCTCATGATATTTACTCGTGTTCTTGGCTGTGATTGAAAAATTGCCATTTTTCGTTCCGCAGAAAATGCCATTTGACGATGGAATATTTTGTATGATTAGTCAGGTATCATGTAATGTTTATTCGTGTTCTTAGCTGAGATTCGAAGAGTATGATTTCTCATTGATTTTATGATTTTTACAAATCTTTATGGAAAATTTCTAGATTCGGCGATGCGTTAAATGCAAGATCATAATGTTTATACTAATATTTATTGTTATCTTTATTTATAACAATGTTTTTTTTCTTCAGCAAAACACTGTACCCAAGTAAATGTTTATATAATTTGTTTATGACTGTCTTGAATTCTAAACTGAATCTTTATGTTTCTAAAGTATACGTACTGTCATTTTGATACACAATAATTTAATTTCGCTTTTTTGTTTAGTTTTACATTTTTTGAAATAAATTATTGGTATGGACAAAAACCGTGTAAACATATTGTCTTAAAATTACTTGAGATTGTACGATCCTTGCCTAACGGAGATTCTTTGATTTCTTCTAGGGTAATTTCTTTTTATTTCATTTTCCTTGTTTATTCTCTTCAGGTATATTTTTCTCTTCCGGAAAGAAAGCTGCTAAACTTCATTTCGTTAGCAGAAATCGCAGGATTATATGCAGGAATACAAAAATGGATTTTCACATTCCTACCGGGATCAAACCCCAAAACCCATTTTCAGGAGGAAAGGTGCCGAAGCATCGAAGTGACTTAAATAACGTACGAAATAAGGTCAGGTACTCAATAAGCACGTACTTTTATTTTCTATTCTGGCTACATTTGCCGAAGATGAATTTTCAAACTTGTGGAAAGTAACAGTCAATTCTTCGGAATTCATCCTAAATTATTTGAAATTCCAAAGAATTATGCGAAAATCACTATGAATTCTTTAGAATTCTTTAGAATCCCGCCGATAAAGAAACTACTTTGCCGATATGAAGGGTGCCGGAGGAGAAAACTTTAAATCTAGCGTATTTTGCCGAAGTGCTATACTCGACTAAAAACTCGGCCAATATTTGCAGTTAACACTTTTTGGTTATATTTTTATTATTATTTTGGCCGAAAATTGATATTTTTTGTAAAAACTTATTATTTCGTTGGAAAATCGGATTTTTTGAAGAATTCAATTGTTTTTTGATATAAATTAAAATCCTTGCTTGTTGGCAAATCAACTAATATATTGCTCGTTGTAAATTCATCTTTTTGGTTTATAATGGAACTTCTTGGTTGAAAGTTGAATTACTTTGTTCAAAATTTACTGTCTTGATTGAAGGTTCATCATTTTAATTCAAAATTAAGTTATCTAACTGAAAATTTACCCATTCCGTTTTTGGTTGGAAATTTACTTTTTTTAGTTGCAAACTCACTTAGTTTGCTATAAAATGCAATTATCAGGTTGAAAATGAACTTTTTTTTGTAAATTCGTATTTTCTGGCGGAAAATTAACCCGTAGAGTTCACACTCCATCTGCGCATACATGAAGTCCACACTAGTGCGAATTGGGATTTCGCATTTTTGATCATTGACAATTCTCGTAAAATGCAAGCAAATTGGAATTGAAAGCAGTGTTTTAAATGTAGAATTTTATCACAAAATTTGATGGTGATTTTGATTTTTTCATAATAATTGAATCTGTTTAAAAAAAAAGAATTTTTGAAAGTACAATTTTGAAAAAGTCACTTTTTTATAAAAAGTTACCATTTTCTTTATATTTGATAAAAGTGGATGGGTCCAACAAGCGTTTGAAGCTGATATATTGTACTTTGAAGGGGAAAAAACATTTTTGTAGAAAAATGGAAATGAATATTTTTTAAGAGAGTGTGAATTTGGGGTACTTTTGGAGTAGGGAAATGTGCATAATTCGATCATTTATGAATGACAATATTGCTTATTATTACTTTTTCATCAAATATTAGAGTGAAAATAGAAGTAAACGTTTTTATAAATTCTAGCCGATAAAATGAGTGCAGAATTATGCTTATTTCCCTACTTCAAAAGTACCGCAAATTCACACTCTTTAAAAAAATATTCATTTTCATTTTTCTTCAATAATATTTTTTTTCTTCGGCAATTTGACCAATTTTAACGCAAACGAAATTGAGACACCTCGCTTAACATTGAAAATGAACTGACGCATGCTGACAGCTGATGCAATTATCAGATGCGGGTACTACCCCCTTTGGTGCTACGCTACTCGACTTCTATGAGCTCGCAACGCCTCCCTCTTGGAGATGAGGTTCCCGGATACATGACATGCCAAAAAAAATCAATTCTAGTAACTTCATACATCTAGGTTACGTAAATCCAGGATCCAGTGTATTACATTTTTTGTTTGGAATTCATCTTCTTAGTTGGAAATTCATCATTTGAGTTTAAAATTCATTTCTTTGCTTCAAAATTCAACTCTTTGGTTAAAATCGCACCTATTTTGTTCAATATAGAATAGTTGCACTTGAAACGTTAAGAATCCGCGAAATTACGTAATGCATACCATATACTCGTTATCTCTCAGATTACAGACGCCAATCTTGTCCTTCTGAGATATCTACATTTCATTAGTCAGTTTCATGGAGGAAAAATGTTTAATTTGTTAGTTATTGGAAATGTTTTTCTGTTTTAAAATGAAATGTTTCTGTGATTGCTCAATTTTTTAGAGCAAACGTTGTTTTTCGATTGTAAATTTTTCATTCGCAGAATTTGAGAAAATAGTTTTTGTTTATTTTAATAATTTTGAAGAAGGCAATACAGCACAATCGGGCAGTTTTTCTGAAATTTGGATTTTCCACTTATTTGAAATGTTTTTTCCTGATTATTTATTTGGTAAAATTACTTGGTGCAGCGGACGGACGACACACACCCTAACGAAACTATAAAGATTTCAGCCGGGTGATACAAAACACTACAAACAAAAGAATTTAAAAAGTAAAAGTACATCAAAATCCATTAGGTGTGTACTTTTTCTTCCGATCCAATGGGTCTCAGTTTCCGAGATATTTCGATATTTCGGAATTGAGGGCCCATTGGATGGAAAAAAATACGCACCTAAGGGATTATCATGTACGTTCACCCTGTGAAGCCCCATTTGAATCGGCGACGCACATCTCGCGATCTCTCCTTGTCAGTACAAGTATCTACTGCGAATTGTTGGGGATAAGAAAAAATTGACAACATTTTGAGATTTGCCGTCCAAAGAACATATATTGCATGTAAGCAAAGTTATTATAACAGAACAAATAAATACCGCGAAGATGAATAATATAAACATTCATAAACGTTCTGTCGAAATTAAAGTGGATTATTAGTGACAACCCTCACTGAGAAAAGTGGATTATACGAACTGGATAATAGAATTAAAGAATAATACACCGTATAGAAAAGTATATTAGCGCGTATAATCTATAATATTTTTCTAACATATGAAGATGTTACCAAATATTACCTCCAGATGTTAAATATTCTTTCAATCTTTAAATATCTCAGATTTTGAAACATCCAGGCACCTGTGTAGTCGCAGATGGTACGTCGCATCGTGCGCATGTCATATATATCCGTTCGCATTAAAACAAGTAATAATTAAATTATAAACTATTTTTTTATATCAAATTTTATTGTTGAGAAAAATATAATTTCAACGGATTTTATACATATTTCCGCAAAAATCTCGATAATAACGGGAGACAGGAAAAAGTATGAAGAGATATTATTCTAGAACGGTTTTAAAGACAAAATTATCTTTCTTTGACTTTTTTCTTGTCTTTTGTCGTTCTATCAACAAATTCGTATTTTGTTGGTTAAAAAACAAGAAAATATCGTTTCTCTCCAAGAGGCGGGCACAGGGTAGACTATAGTGGAATATACTTTTCACATCAGGTTGAATCTTCACATGAATAAAGAGAAAAAAAAACATTCCCGATAATAGCTGCAGAGCGAGTCATGCACACCCCGAGCATCATGGACACATACTATCTAGTTGGCGGCTATAAGAGTGCTTTATTACCATATCTATCACACTTATGGCATTGGACCTAATACCGCTCCGCTAAACGCTCCTAGGGAAATAGAGGCAATTGTCGAGAATGAGAAGTGCCGCATATACTAAGACTTCACATTCTCATCAATTTTCTCCATTGCTTTTCAAGGCCTGACATAGTCTTCCTTGACTTCGAAAAGCGAACCATGTTCGTTATCGAATTTTCGGCACCAGCGGACAAAAATATCATAGTGAAGGAGAATGAGAATAAAGAACAGTCTGACAATGTCATTCGTCAACGACTCATTGATGGTTTCTGTCCTTCGTTCATTATTCAAGTTTTGTTTTTATTTTAAACATTTTTGAAGGTTTGGTTAATTTACTATATTTACTGTTTTGATGGTGGTTTTAATTTGATCAATTGTTTGATGTTGTTCACCATCATAACATCAGCAATACATATTTTGACTGATGAGGGGTGACATAGTAGACGAAACGTTTCGACAAATTTTAAATTGGACGAATTTTTATTGATTTTTACCTATCATTGGAGACTATTTTTTGACACATATCCTACAAGGTCGTGACTTTATTATAAACAGAGAATAAAGAAAGGTATAAAAACCTTGTAAGGGAGTTGCGACGGTTACACCCGGAATATTCTGTAGAGCTGAAATCGTCTTATCATCGGCGCCCTTGGAGGTGTCAAGCTTTCACTGGTAATAGCCGGAAAGCATCCCCGCGTGTCAACAAAATGCTAAGACGCTTGCTGGGAAGAAGCAGAAGGCGGTCGTCCTTGGTTCGCTCCGTGTCATCAGGGTGCACGACACTTTTGCCAGATCATCGTGTTGAATTCGTTGCAGACTGTAACCACTTATCTCACGGTCGTGAGACGTAGATACAGCTGAAATTTTATACACATAACATTTTTATTGTGAACACAAATTATTTTGAATTAAATGGATCTTTTTGTAGGTAAAAGTTTGGTAGTCCCATAGGCTTAGTCATTTCGCCGATTTTAGCAGAAATAGTTATGGAAGATTTGGAGGTATTTGCTTTCAAGAAGTTAGATTTTGTTTTGCCCTTTTACTTCCGGTATGTTGATGACACCTTATTATGAATTCGTATAATAAAGTTGCAGGCAGTTATCGATGCTTTTATCAGTTTTCATCTAAAACTTCAATTTACCCATATGAAGCAAATTTAATTTCTTAGGCATCACTTTTATGAAAATAAATAACAAACTGGTATAGAAAAGGGACAAACTCAGGCAGATATGTAAGTTTCAACTCATGCATTTGTATAAAAGACAAAATTTCTATGATTTATGGCCTAACTAACAGAGTAATAAAACTTTCAAAACCTTGAACTCTCTGAATTAATCGAATTTTTTGAACTCTGTGCATTCCCTGGATTCGTTGAATTCTCTGAATTCCTTGAGCTCGTTGAATTCCTCGAATTTGCTGAATGACTTACGTTCTCTGAATCCCTTGAATTCTCTGAATTCCCTGAATTCTCTAACTTCCCTAAATTCATTGAAGTCCCATACTCCTCTGAATTCCCTGAATTCTCTGAATTCCCGAATTCTCTGAATCCTTCGAATTCTCGTGAATTCTTCGAATTTTCTTAATTCTTCAAATTCTCCGAATTGCCTGAATTCTCTAAATTCCTTGAATTTTCTGAATTCCCTGAGTTCCTTGAATTCGTTAAATTTGTTGAATTCTCTGAATTCGTTGAATTCCTTGAATTCGCTGAATATCTAGAATTCGCGGAATGCCTTCAAATTTGCTGAATGTCTAGAATTCTCTGAATTCCTTGAATTCTCGCAATTCCCTGAACTATCTGAATACCCTGAAGTCTCTGAATTCCCTTAATTCTCTTAATTCGTTGAATTCGTCGAATTCTCTGAATTCCTTGAGTTCGCTGAATTCCTTGAATTAGCTGAATGCCTTCAATTTGCTGAATGCCTTGCTTTCTCTAAATCCCTTGAATTCTCTGAATCCCTTGAATTTTCTAAATTCCTTAAATCCTTTCAATTTTCTGAATTCCTTGAACTCTCTGAATTACTGAAATTCTCCGAAGTCCCTGAATTCTTTGAATTCCATGAATTTTTTGAATTCTTCGAATTCTCTAAATTCTTTGAATTCTTCGAATTCCTTGAATTTATTGAATGTCTTGAATTCTCCGAATTTCTCGAATTCTTTCAATTCTCTGAATTCCTTGAGTTTGTTGAATTTCTTGGATTCGCTGAATGCCTTCAATTTGCTGAATACCTTGAATTCTCCGAATCCCTTGAATTCCCTGAATTCCTTGAATTCTGTAAATTCTTCGAACTCTCTGAATTACTTAAATTCTCTGAATTCTCCGCATTCCCTGGATTCGTTGAATTCTCTGAATTACTTGAGTTTCTTGAATTCCTTCAATTCGGTGAATGCCTCCAATTTGCTGACTGCCTTTCCTTGAATTCTGTGAATTCTGTGAATTCTTCGAATTTTCTGAATTCTTTGAATTTTCTGAATTCTTTGAATTGTCTGAATTCCTTTAACTCCCTGAATTACTTAAGTAGAACCCTTACGTAAGGACATAAACATGCACAGTTGGGCAAGTGACATCTGTGCACGTGCACAGTTGGGAAAGGGACATCTTTGCACGTGTACAGTTGGACAAGTGACATCTGTGCACGTGCACAGTTAGGAAAGTGACATATGTGTACGGTAAAGTGCACAAAAGTCCATCTGTGCACGTCTAAATTTCGACGTGCACAGTTGTCCAATTACCATCTGTGCAAGTGCATAGTTGTCCAAATGACAACTGTGCACGTCTAAATGTCGACGTGCACAGTTGTCCAAGTACCATCTGTGCATGTGCACAGTTGTCCAAGTGACTACTGTACACGTCGAAATTTCGACGTGCACAGATGGACGTGCACAGTTGTCCGTCCGGCCATCGACGTGCACAGTTGGGCACGTGCAAAGTTGCTACGTGCAAAGTTGTCCGTCACCCCTAGCAATAACCAAACTTTACACTCTGATAAAGTCTCAGTACTTCCTTACTCTAGAGAACTTTTCAGATTCTATATAAACACATTCAAAGCCTTCGATATCGAAGCTGTTTTCACGTATACAAACGACGCTTTTAAATGTTTTTCGAACTTCGTGGAGCTCGATGAAACGAATAGAGCATACTGGTCAGTATATCAACAATATTGTATTTTTTATTATAGGATTAATGCGGGTAATTGGCCATTATTATTCAGTAATGAAATATAAAATATATGATTTCTTTCTATTTTTTTATTTATAAGAATATTCATGAAAAAAAATTATCTAATACATCGTCTTCGGTTGGTGTACAGCAACTTTTTCTAAATATACTTGTTTCGTCAGTCGTTTTTCTTTTATTCTCTTAACATGCCCAAACCATCTCAACAAATTTCATTCACTCTTGTCAAATAGTGCTTCCTCATGCTTCTAGGATCCTCTCATTGCTGACTTTTTTCATAACATTCTTCCTACATACGTTGTGCAGGAATTGCATATTTTTAAAGCCTAATAAAATAATGTTCAACTTTTCCGAAATCCCTATATGTCCCAGGCTTACGCCAACTTTGCAGACTCTTTCCTCAATCAATTTTCTTTGTGCAATGAAGATATTTTGAAAAACGAGTCAAAAAATATTAATCTTCAATGTCAAAGGTTTTCCAGCTAAATCATAATTATGAAATATTGCGTCGAATCCATTCCCAAATCTGGAACTCAAGAGCAAATATTACTCTTTAAATCTCTAACAAGAATACAAGTAAATATTACGAGGGTGGGTTGAAAAGTGCATGCAAATTCAGAGTGATGGCACCACTATTGCGTATCGAGGTTACTTTTAGTTAGTAGCAACTACCTCCAGAAGATTGAAGTATCAGAACCTGTGATTAGAACGGTATAAAACTGGTTTAAAAATTTTGAGAGTGGCCATATGACTACATATGACGCTGAACTTTCTGGACGCCCTTTCGAGGCCATTACTCCAGAAATGATTGATAAAGTCTACCATATTGTGATGAGTGATAGAAGAGCGAAGCTGGGTGAGATTGCTGATGCTGTGGGCATCTTACAGGCACGGATGACGTGTCACAAGGATGGTTTGTAGCAATTTCAGCGGAATCCACAGGAATTCAGGCGTCGTCTCGTCATTGTGGATGATACTTGGATACACCACTGCACGCCTGATACAAAGGAACAGTACGAACAAGAGTTTGCCAGAGAGGTATCCTACACTCAAGAAGGCGAAGACCGTTTCTTCAGCCGGGGAAGTTATGGCGAGTGTCTTTTGAGATTCACAAGAAATGAAGTTCATCATATCGATGGGTCCTAAAAGAAACTACGCAACTCGCAGCGACGGATAGAAACTACGTATCTGGAGCGCTCCATACTAAGTATATAGAAATTTGTATATACTTAGTATAGAGCGCGCCAGATACGTAGTTTCTATCCGTCGCTGCGAGTTGCGTAGTTTCTTTTAGGACCCATCGATATGTTTGGAAAAGGGTAAAAGAGGTACTATATACTATGCATTACTATTGGACTGTTTGAGAATCAAACTGCAAGAAAAACGTCCATGATAGGTCTGGTTCAGGGATATGAAATTAAATTTTTTTGTGGGGATGTGTAACCAACAGAGCCGAAATTAGGTAATTACAATTAGGGTTAAGTAGATTCGAATAGTTCCTGAAGTGAAAGTGTAGATATAAATCTAAAAGAATCTTCAGTCTTACGAAAGCATGAAAATTCAAGTATACAGCTATCGAGTCGATGTTCGTAAAAAGGTCTTCATTAGGTTTCATTGGGAAATTATGAATTTCCAAAGTCGTTTGAAGGGCCGCCTGCTCGCTTACGTTAAGCACATGCTGAAGAGTAGCCACTTTTAATTTTAAATCATTGGCGTCCTTCTTGATTTTGGGTATATCTTTCTTTCCAATTTCTGATCGAGCTTCGAGCACAGAAATTCGATTAGAGTTATCAGCAAAATCAGCTTTTATAGTTTGAATGGAGGTCAGAAGATTATCACTGAACGCTTGCTGCTTATTTTCGAATTCAGTGATCCTGGAAAGAATCTCCTGCGACTGCGCAAGCGCATCCTTTTGTCCTTCTAAGGCAGCATTTCTGATCATAGCAGAAAGATCAGGCTGGTTGGAGGTAGCCGTGGCTGCCGAGGGGGCAAGAGTGTGAGAAGAAGACGTACCACCTGCGATGCGAATATTATTTGCAGGTTTTTCAGACGAGCTACCATAAACTTCCGTAGAGATGTCGCTGATGCCCTGTCGTCTGCATTTCATGCAGAAGAAATCTACTTGACCCTTTTTGAGTTTACCGACGTTTTTTTTATCTATTCAAATTAGCACAGGCCAGATGGGTCAAAACGCCACACTTTAAATAAACAAGCACCTCAGGTCCTTTTCTGGAAATTACTTCCTTGCACTCTGGACACGCACCCATTGCTCTAATTGATCAATGACAGTTATTAGTAAATCCCAAAATAACAAGAAACCAGCAGTTTTGAACAAAACAACTTCCTCAGACGCACCAGAAGCACACAAAGTCACTACTTGCAAATTTTTATTAAAAAAGAGCAAGAAAAACACTCGAAAAGCAGCAAATCGACACGTCCGCATTCAACACCGTTACCAATACGTTCTGGTATGGGAATTCATGTGGGAATCCCGTTTACGTATCTTCCATTTACGTCGTTCTGAGAATTGATGCTGCTCGGTGTTTTCCGCTGAGGGGCGCTGCGGAGACGAGAGGAGAGGATGTGTTCATACACGCGTGATAAATATTAGAGCATAGAACTCAGCGTGTTAGTTGCATCAGGTGACGTCATGTCTCATAATTGAGCAAAAAGCTTCATGCGACCCTGCTTGTTCATGTTCGGAGCGAGCAAATGTTGTGTATGGCCTTCAAGTAAAGGCCATTTACGATAATGCACGAAATCGCACTTAAATGGAAATTCCAGTGTATTTATATGAACAGAACTTACTTTTTCAACTTAAAAAACTGTGTCTATATATGTTCAACTAGTTTCTACGCCCATTTCTGCAAAATTTACAACTGACTATGATCAGCAGGGCAAGTTTTGGGAGATTTGGAATTTCAAGCCTATAAATCACTTCGGTTAAGGAAATTACATTTTTCTTCTTTCAAAAAAAGTTTCTTCAGATTAACGCAGTTTGAACTCTCCTTTCTGGAAGATACACAAGTTCTCACGACGAATAGAGAATTTTTCCGAAAATTATGAAATTCAATTTGAAGTAAAAATCTTAAATTTTCTATACAGGTCTATAAATTACTATGGGTCTGCCAATTGAATTTCGTGTATAATAATAGCGTTTCGTAAGAAGAACGTAGTTTCGGCTTCCCTTTCTGGAAGATATATGAGTCCAGAGGATGAATAGAGAATTTTGATGAAATCTTGAATTTCATGTTCGGGTAAAAATCCCAATTGATGTCTTCACCCCCTTTCCGTCTCTTTGAAAAAAAATAAAAGTCTTTCTCACGAGAGGCGTAATTTTTATGTAATAATTTTTATATAATATTATATACTCACCAATCCAATTGTCGAGAACCACTAATGCGAAGACGAGAGTACCAACGAATCTCATTTTTTCTAGCTAATGTATTGTAACTGTGAATGAATATTGTGCAAGATATTTTAGTACGTTACTGCTGGTATACCTGTTATAAACCTGCTGGCATTTCATATTACCTTCTGAATTATTCCAGTTAAAGACACAGATATAAATTACCTTGCAAGATTGCAAAAATATGCGTCATTATATTTATGATATCAGAAGATCTGTGTAAGTTTAAAGAAAAAATAGGTAGCTCGCCCCATTACCTTCTAAGTTACGGCTTTTGAAATATGACAGGTTTTTATCTTTTTTTCACCGAAAATCTTATTTTTTAGCTCATCTTCTAGCTGGCGTACGATAAAATTTGAATATTCTAAATGAATAAGAATAAATTTCTGCGTATAAAACAAAACAAAATATATCCAGACATTTTTACGCTCAAACTGTTTGGCTGGACGTAAGGTGGCATCAATCGGTAGTGAAATACCCTGGAGTATTATCTTAAAGAAATAATTTTTATGGGAGTTATGGGGGTTAGAAGGAATATCGAAAAAGTCGTTTTTCTTGAGAACGGTTTGACTTATATCGATGAGCAAAAAGTATGTTATCGGACTCAATAGTAGGATGCTGGGAAAAATTTATGAACTTTTTTCTCAAGTAACGTAACATAAAAAATGTGGAAATTTCGAAATTTTCGTTAATGGGTTTTGTTCCGAGTACCACTTTCATCAATCACCAAAAAATCTTCAATTCTTCACATTCTTCAATAACGTCTGTTTTAAATCTCGATATATCGGAAACTAAATATCGAAAAACTCGATATATCGGATAAAAAATATCAATATTATCGATATTTTCTATTCTAAATAAATAATTAATTATAATGAGGAGATGTAAACACATTATTATCAAAGAAAATTTATTAAAGTAACAAAAAAGTTTCATATAATTATTGTATGTTGATTCTTCTCTTCCAACCTGCCACAGAAAGTAAGTTTGTAGAAAAACAAAAATAACTTTTTCTATAACCTTGTACCACAACATTTTGTTTAAACAATAAAGGACTTACAATTAATATGTGTTGCTATGTGCTGCGTTGTAATTTTTCAACTTCTGCAACACAACCTTCGGAGTTTGTTGCTTTGGTTTTAAACTCCATAGCTTTGGTTTATTTCTGCGAGTTTTGATTCGCCTAATTAAATAAAATAAATTGGGTTTTATAGTTGTAAGATAATAAATCGAAAGAAATTGCACCCTTGTTTGTTTAAAGAAGACAGTAACTATATTTTAAATGAGTCTTCTGCGTTAGGCAGCAGTAACTGTTTGGAAGTAATTCCATTGGAATGTAATGACTGTTTTCTTATGAAAAAAGGGAATTGTATGTAAGGGGCTATCCATAAACTACGTTATCAATTATAGGCAATACCCCCCCCCCCAGGAAGTTAGCCCAAGAATTGTATGAAAACATAGGACAGAAAGTGATTTTTCACGAAAATAGGGTAATAATGCAGGACAAAATTCTTTCAAATAAAATTAATATAAATACGATATTGAATTTTAAGTAAAAATATATATTTCATTTTCAACAAAATACATGAATTTGTAACCAACGATAGAATAGTGAAATTGTCAGATAAACAATAAATTTTTAACAACAAAAAAAACAAACTTTTGACAAAAAAGTTAAATTTTCAACCAAAAAGATGAATTTTCTGGCAAAAAGGTCAATGTTCTAGCAAAAAAAAACTCATATTGTCAACAAAGTACATCAAATTTTAACAAAATTGTTGGATTTTAAAAGTTGAATTTTTATCCCGAAAATATGATTTTGTAACAAAAAAGTTCATTTTCACCAAAAAGTCCAATTCTCATGAAAATAGCTTAATTTTTAACCGAATAGTTAAATTTAAATAAAAAATATGAATTTTCAACAAAACACTCAATTTTCCACAGAACCAGATTAATTTAGAACCAAATAGTTGCATTTCTAGTCAAAAAGGATGCATTTTTAATTAAGAAGGATTAATCTTCAACCAAGAAAGTAGTGATGCATATCGATCATTTTTGGACAAAATCGAGATTTGCTTGAAACATAGTCAGATGGAACTGAAATGTAATGGAGATCAAGAATTTGCAATGAAAAAAGTCGATCGAGACGATACGATCATCTCGACTGAGTGATCGCTCGTCTCGATGTGATGAGTATGGTGGTCAAGGTTTCAATTTAATCTGACGAGATTTTTTAAAAATTTCAAAATGATCGATATGCATCACTACAAGAAAGATTAATTTTCGACCAAAAAAATACGACTTTTAAACAGAATACATGAATGTTCTACCAGAAAAAATCATTTGTTGATAAAAAAGATCAATAGTTAACCAAACATGGACCAAAAGATTACATTACCCCAAAGACATTACCCAAAAGATGGTTTTTCTACTCAGAAGATTAATTTTCTAAAATGGGAATATTTAAATTTTTAATCAAGCAGATGAATCTTTAACCAAAAAAAATGAATTTTTAACAAAGCAGTTCAACTCCCCCCCCCCCCCCCTGTTACCAAAAATTTGTTTTTAGAGTGACCCCTCCCCCTCAAAATGGTAACGTAGTTTTTGGAAGGCACCTAATAAATATGCTAAAAATAAATATATATGAACAAACCAGGGGGTCACTCTTCAACTATCAAATAGGAACATTCTTCAAGCAGGAATGGGAATACTTTTTTCTACTCAACGCATATTACCAAAAATTGTTGTCGATTTTCCCCTAAAACAGTAGTTTCTTTAAAGTTGCTCCCTTCATGCGATTAGGAGGGCAAGTGTTCCCAGAGTTCTGAGACTAATATTATTTAGAAATATTCGCATTATACAGATTAGAAAGTATACAAAGGTGTAAATAATGAATACAAAATATGTCTACTTACGTTTTCTTGTACTATTCAGTTTGTTTGGTTTTTCACTCACTATTCAACTAAAAAGCACATTCTGTCAAGTAGCATAATAGTGATGGGATATCGATATCGAAATTATGACAAAATATCGATATTGACTTTGATATATGGTTTCTAAATATCGATATGAAATATCGATATATCGGACTATGGATATCGATATTTTCGATATTTCGATATCGATATCCCATCACTAGTAACGTTTGTTCCTTCCCTCGAGTTAAAAGCCCTTTTCGGCGTCGTAGGATTTGTTTCGGCACCAACTGTTTCAGTGATATTCATTTATTCCGTCACTTCAACTGTTTCAGCAACATTGATATAAGAGTCAAAAGGACCTCGGCCTGCATGCGTATCGACATGAATGAAAGGATCCCTATAAACGGTCTCTCCTGGGTGAGAGGAAAAGGATCCCTATAAACGGGCTCTCTTGGTATGCGTGACTACGGCACGATAGAAGGGTGAAGTAGCCTCGCTAAGGCGGGCATTCTGGATCCCTGGGTGGAGGACGCTCCTGGACCGTTTTACAGCTTTGAAATTAGGACAGGAATGACCTGCAATCCGTATAGTGACCAAGAAATAGCCCACCGTTTATTATGGTGGTCTTCGTATCTGTGGCAGCAGACCTAGCGACAAAAGCTTGGCTACTCAAAGCAGTGGTCGAGACAAAGCTGTGGGAAGGTGCAGCTCTTAAGGTGGGTGGGGTCGAGTTGCTCCAGAAGATAGATGGTGAGGGCTACGGCGTGGTTCCCGAGTAAACTGGAAAACGCGTCTGAAGTACTCCGGCGGTTGGGGGAATTCAACCCCTCACTTGAGACTGCGTCCTGGCGAATCGACACACACGATAGGCCTCAGGAAGAGGACACAGTAGGAGGCACCCCTTGGCACGCAGCAGATATGACTCTCAAAAAATGATCTTTTCAGAATTTCACAGTGTGAATAGAGTCTCTGATTTTTGGGCTCCTCAAAAAAACCGACACCGATTTTTGGGCTCCAATCCTTAACGTCAAACTCAACCCCCTTGATACCAAGCAGATATGACTTTCTCAAAAAATGATCTTTTTTAGAATTTCACAGTGTGAATAGAGTCTCTGATTTTTGGGCTCCTCAATAATACCAATACCGATTTTTGGGCTCCAACCATTAACCTCGAAATCAACGCCCTTGACACGAAGCAGATATGACTTTCCGCAAAAATGACCTTTTTTTAGAATTTCACAGTGTGAATAGAGTCTTTGATTTTTCGGCGTCTCAAAAATACCAACACCGATATCTGGGCTCCAACCCTTAACGTCAAAATCAATCCCCTTGACACCAAGCAGATATGACTTTCTCAAAAAATGATCTTTTTTAGAACTTCACAGTGTGAATAGTCTCTGATTTTTGGGCTCCTCAAAAATACCAACACCGACTTCTGGGCTCCAACCCTTCACGTTCAAAATCAACACAGCTTTTTTTTCGTTTTTTTCATGTTTCATTGTTTACTTAGGGGATGTTTTGTGTACATTGGGGAGGTTTTTGAAAATTTTGTTTGGTGCATTCGAGAGCCCAATATAAGACAAAAATCATGACCCACTTAATTTTTTTTCAGATTTAATTTTTGACAAGGGAGTGGTTTTTTTGCAAATAGGATGTGGTTTTTTGAATTTTTTTTCTGTGTATTTTAGAGCCCAAAATAAGCTTAAAATTGTGGTGTACTTTGTTTCTTCCTAGTTTGTTTTTTTACATAGGGGGTAGTTTTATTTTCGCTAGGGGTTGTTTTTGGAAATTGGTTTTTGGTGCGTTTCAGAGCCCAAAAAAGCCCACAATTCTGTCATCTTTGATTTTTAATTTTTTCAAATTTTTATGTGACATGACGTGGCCCGGATTGTGAGGGAATCAATTGGCTATCAGCACTTTCGCGATCTCCTTTTCGGAAGATTATGAAATTGCTGATGCTTACGACCTCCTTACAACACCTTGGCCACATTTTCACGATCTTAATATTGAAAATGCAACCAAGAAGTAGAGCATTTGATCATGTAAGTGTGCGAATCAGAATCTCGATCCTCACCCCTGGCGGACCGGCCGAACGCAAACATTACGCTACAGCGTAACGGT
>CAKNXH010062497.1:0-25217 GCA_932178445.1 Andricus quercusramuli
CGCACTTTCTGAAAAACACCCCATTACTACTAGCCAACTAGGATTTTAAGATTTTTCGAGGAAAGGCAATAGGAGTAAGGGAGGAATGTATAACAGGGAAGGATAGGATAAGAGAAATGATGGACGAAAATAAAGAAAGGATTATTAGGCTCATGATAGGAAGAGATTTTGATGTGAGAACAGAAGATAGTTAATCACCAAATCCTCTGGAAGAAGCTCCGAGGTCTAGGTCTGAATAGCAAACCACCAAGTGTAATTATAAAACTCTATCAAAAAATGTACATGTATTACGATATTAACACAAGCATGGAGTGAAAGGGGTAGGTATAGGTGAGATGTTCGAAATATTACTTATGGCTTTGGCTGATGATTTAGTAATTTTGGCTGAATCTCCCAGAGATGTCCAGATAAAATTGAATATTCTAGTGAAATACTGTGAAGAAAACGATCTTGAGATTAATGCTTCAAAGACAAAGGTTTCACCATTTTTATAAAGTCCCGAATAACGGAGTCTTCGGGAAATTCACTTTGGGGGAGAGAGTGATAGAAATCGTAAAACAATATTGTTACTTGAGAATATCCTTTAAGAGTACTGATGTTTACAGGAAAAATGGCATTCAACGAATAGCAAAGGCAAATGTGGCTATAGGCAGCACTTGGTTTTGGTTTGGTCTTGGTTCGTTTGCGTTCGTTCGCTTTGTGTTGGTTTTTTGGGGATGGTTCGTTCGGGTTAGTTCTTTGTGGCTGGTTCGCTTGGTTTGTTTGGTTTAGTGCGTTTAGGTTCGTTCCTTAGAGTTGCCAAGTTTTGGTTGGTTTGTTTGAGTTAGCTGGTTTGGGTTGATTGGTTGACGTTGGTTCTTTTCGGTTCCTTCATTTCGGTTGATTCGTTTGAGTTACTTCATTTTAGTTTGTTCGCTTAAGTTGGTTCATTTCGGATCGTTCATTTGGGTTGCTATGTTTTGGTTCACTTGCTTGGTTTGCCTGGTTTGGGTCAGTCGGATTGGGTTGATTGATTTGGGTGGGTTAATTTGGGTTGTTGGTTTGGGTTAGCTAATTTGGGTTCGCTGGATTGGGTTTTTTGGATTGGCTTGTTTAGTTGGTTTTGATTAGTTTCTTTTGGGTTGGTTTGTTTGGGTTGGTTGGTATGCGTGGGTAGGATAGGTTTGATGGTTTTGGTTGGTTTGGCGTGCTTGCTCGCGTTATTTTTCTCAAAGTCTTTGGGAAATTAATTTTGGGGAAGAAAGAGATAGAAATCGTAAAACAATATTGTTACTTGAGAGTAAGCTTTAAGAATACTGGTGTATACAGGGAAAATAGCATTCAACGAATAGCAAAGGCAAATGTAGCTATAGGCAACACGTGGTTTTGCTTTGGTCTTGGTTCGTTTGCGTTCGTTCGCTTTGCGTTGGTTCGTTCGGGTTGGTTCTTTGAGGTTGGTTCGATTGATTTTGTTTGTTTGGTTTAGTGCATTTGGGTTCGTTCATTAGAGTTACCAAGTTTTGGTTGGTTTGTTTGAGGTGGCCGGTTCGGGTTAATTGGTTGACGTTGATTGGTTTGGGTTCGTTCGTTTCGGTTGATTCGTTCGAGTTACTTCGTTTGGGTTTGTTTGCTTGGTTTGGTTCGTTTCAGGTCGTTCATTTGGGTTGCTAAGTTTTGGTTCACTTGCTAGGGTTGGCTGGTTTGGGTTGGTTGGTTCGGGTTAGTCGGATTGGGTTGTTGGCTTGGGTTAGTTAAATTGGGTTCATTGGGTCAGGTCGGTTAGTTGGTTTCGATTAGTTAGTTTTGGGTTGATTTGTTTGGGTTGGTTGGTATGCGTGGATAGGAGATAAAAAACATGTTCCTTATAATTAAGAAAAAAGTTGAAAATAAAAATTTCCTCCTTTTTATATGAAAATAATGTCTGGAATAAAGAATCTAACTACCTTCAACTCAATTGAAATATTAATCAAAATGTGTAAAACCAATTGAATACTGAAAGTGTCTCTCGTCCAATTGAATGAGATTGTTAAAAATACAAATTATATCCTTTTTATTTTAAGGAACATGTTAAAATCACAAAAATTCTCCCACATCAATTCAATAAAAATATTCAAATGAATGTTAAAAATGAAAAAGAGGCTCTTTAAATTCAGACAAAAAAATGTAAATCAAAATCTCCTTTCTTTCAACTCAATAAAAATATTGAAAATGGAAAATTTTCTTATTCCAATTGAGAAATAAAGCTCAAACCAAAATTCCATCTTCTAATTCAGCAAAAAAATTATTATCTTTACATTCTTAATTTTCAATTACATTTTTATCATTTCCTGTAATGCTTGTCATTCAATAATAACAATAACAACTGTCAAGTTCTAACTCAATTTCATTCTGGATTTAATTTAAATACTTATAATTTATAATATGTATTATATTTTCTTAACATCTCTTTTCGTTTCGTGTACTGGTAAATGAAAAACAAATATCTCCCTATGAGGCATAGACGATTCTTTAGATAAGGACTATAGTCTATGCTGTAATCAAGCACCAAAATAATTTCTAATTACTCTGTTAACTACATTTTGTCTACGTAGTAATCATTTTTTTCTCAGAAAAAATGAAGATCCTTTCTACTCTAGTCCTACCATTGGCGATTTTCCTTAATTCTATAGGTAAATATCAATAACATTATTGATAAAAGACAAAATTGCAATTATAAATGATTTTTTTATAATGGGACATTATTCTCTTCTTAACATTTTGCTATCATACCATAATTTGTAAACTTTTTTACTGATATTTAATGATTTGGGTTTTATTTTTAAAGATTTAATTTTAAGTTTTGAAGATTCAAAAATATCTTAAAAAAGAATATGGAAGCTTATAAGACAATTTTTGTTAGGGCCGTGGCCACGGGTACCGAAATTTCAGTATAAATAGCCGGATCTGTTTCAGTACAAATAGAAAAACTGAATTATTTCAAAACATATGTAGAAGTTTTAAAAAGATTCGAAAATAGTTTAAATCTTGAGATGATTTGAAAACATTTCAAACAAAATGTAGATTTTTCAAAATTTTGAGAAAAGAATTTTGAAAATTGTGAAAGGTTTCAAGAGAATCAAAACAGCACATTATGATACAAGTGCGGAAAGTTGGTGATTCCTGACGAGGTTAACGTTCGCCGCCCGAGCGAAGCGAGGGTGACAAATGTCACACGAGTAGGAATTACAAACCCGCACACGTATCATATACTATGATGATGACTCCTGATTGGTCGCGAGAAATGTAGTGCAGCTCTCGACCAATCAGGAAGCCTATACTGTTGGATCACAAATCCGGTGGTTTTAGATTGGTTGGGATAATTCTTGCCACCGATCAGAAATTAGTTGTGCTTATTTTTTGGTGTATGAACTGCAAACTTCCCGCAAAGTATTGCAAAAAAGCTTCTACAGAATTCCTGATTGAAATTTTCTCATTTTCAGTGCCTCAGTTCAGAATTGTTTAGTGTTCATTTTTGAGATTGATATTTAATATTTTTGAAATCACAAATCTTGATTTTCGTTACACGGAAAATCCTTCCGGAATGGACAGACCTAATACGCAGATCATCCCTTACAGGGAGCATAATTTTATTAAGGTGTGGAAAAATCATAATGGAGAAGTAGAAAAGCTGAGTATTCTTCCCCAAAATAGATTGGATTTATATCCAATGGATGAGATGGACACATATATTGACGAAGTAGATCATATAAGATTTCAGATCTACCGAAAGAATGGAGTAATTTATGGAGTCGTATATGCACCTGATAAAAGAATTTTAAAGCTAAGCTTCCACCCAGGACATAACTCGCAAATATCCGAGTAAAAGCGTTATGGAAAATGTTGAGGGGAAAAATTAAGTAGAAAAATTTACGAGGAAAAGCGAAACTCGAGGGAAAAAATGCCTTCTGGAGTACCAGAGAAAAGACGTTATTCCAACAATTCAGTTTTTTTTTGCTATTGATACTTTAAAATTCCTAAAAACATTATTTTTCGACAAAATCATATCTGCGTGGTTCCAAGGGATTGATCTTTAACGATAAGGGTTGGAGCCCAAAAATCAGAGTGGGTATTTTCGAGTAGCCCAAAAACCAGAAACTCTACTGATACTTTGAAATTCCCACCTGGGGACGCGCCACGTTTGGGTTACAGACATAATTTTCAGGGTACTGAAGTCACGTGGGAGCCTAGTGTGTCTAGTCTCAAAGTCCATCTACTTGCTCTTCTCAGGCGGCCCATCGCCTGAGCCGCCCTGGCAGTTTTCGTAACATCCCAGATAACAATATGCGCGCACGATGCCTCGCATGATGCAGGCACGCCTGCAGATAAATCATCACGTGTGTCACGCAGATCATGAGACAGATGTGTCTGCATATGCGTGACATATGCGTCGCACGTCATGCGACTCGTACGCGTGTCGATGAAGTGCATCCCTTCTGCAACTAGCGTAAAATATTTAAAAATATGAAATTTTCGTAATAAACAGCACCATAAAATTACACAAGAACAAAATTTTATTAAAATAATAATACAATATAAATATTGCATTTGCTTTGTTCCTTGTTGTTGTACAAACCGTTTTTATAAGAAAAGTAACACTTCATAAAAATATGAACATAAAACTACCGCTTGAAACGCTTATGAATTATTAAGAGATAACATTTGTCGTCGGACGTCGTCGGAAACAGCCAAGATCGCCAATAAACTTTATAAGTTATCAGTCTTATAACATTTAAAACATAAAAAATTGAACTAATTTAATTCATTTTACAATTCATCATCCGCGAAATCTTCGTCTGTCTCTTAAGGGCTCAAAGTCTTCTTCCTGAGACACTATATGTTTCTCCTCTTCAAGGCGTTCTATTTCCATCCTTAGATTTTCTTCATCATCGGTGCTTTTAATATTTGGGCCTGTCGAATCCTTTGAAAAATTCTTCTGGAAATTTTTCCGGAATCTTTGTTTTACACCGTAATACTTCCTTCATATGGACTTTAAATTCTTCTTTGTCCTCCGGTCCTCTGAAATGGAAACAGTTTTTGGCTGCCTCTGAAAGTGAAATACAAGATTGTTTTGTTTAAATTTGAATGATAAATTTTCACAGAATTTTCATGTTGTATTATTGAAAATATACGTAATTTTCTCTAATTTTTGCCCGATGTTAAACACGAAATATAGAAATTGTGAAAAGTGGAACAATGTTTGGAGTAGGAAATGAAATTTACAAAATGTAAGAAATAATGTTTTGTATTTTTTTTTCAAACATGCTTTCTATTCAGTAAGCAAAATTTCTTATATATTGTTACTCAAAGATTAAGAATAATACATAAGCAGGGCTTGGAACTGGCCAAGCTTAAAAAATGGTAAACATATATCTCTCAAAAAAGTAACCGAAAAGTAACAATGATGTGGCAAAGAAGTAACCAAGAAGAAACATTATTTACCAAAAAGACGAATTTTCTACCATTTCGGAATTTTCAAACATCTGCATTCTTTTTTAAATGTTTTTAAATTTTTTTCACGTTTTAAATTATTTTGGAATCTTTCCAAAACTTTTAAATATATTTTAAACTTACTTCATTATTTTCCAAATAATTAATTGTTCAATTGTCATTTATTAATCAAAAATAAAAATTTCAATCTTTTTTAATTTTGCTCTTAATATTAATTTTTCAAAATAAAAAATCATTTTAAATCTTCTCAGCAAACTTAAGAATTATTTTGTTTTCTTCAAATCTTCAAAAATCCTTAAAAAGCTTCAAAATTTTATTTCGAAATCTCCAAAAATCTAAATATTTTTTTTTATGTTTCGAACTTTTTTCCAGTTTAAAATTAAGTTTGGATCTTTTCAAAACTTGTAAATATCTTTTAAAATAACTCGAATTTTTATTTTCAAATTGATAATTGTTCAATTGTTATTTATGCATCAAAATTCAATGATATCACTTATATATTAAAAATTTGTTCGATGGAACATTAAAAATTGTTCCGCTCAAAATTTAAATTTGCTACCCTGAAATATTAATGATTTCAAGACTTTCTATTTCAAATAATTCAGTTTAAAATTGTTGATTTTTTAATCTTTGATTTATAATTGCTCATTTCAAATGAATCAAAAACATGAATTTTCAACTAAAATGATGCATTTTCAACAAAAAGATCAAGTTTTAACAAAATTTCTTCAACTTTTAACCGAATTTCAACCAAAGAAGATAAATCCTCACTGAAAAATGTAATACATAGTTCGATATTTCAACAAAAAGGATTTCAATTTTTAGTTAAGAACTAGCAATTTTAGCTGAATTGCAATTTTTATCAGGATTCATGATAATTCCATTGATAGCCCTTTTCATACATTTTACATACAAACATGTCAAGATTTTATTGTTATTCCCTAACTTTCCCGGCTGTAAAGTGCCAAATTTACTGTAAAAATTTAAATTTTTACATTTTTCACAAGTTTTTAAATAACTCGATTAATGAATTAATTCATTTCGTTATTTCAGGACCAAAAATGTAACCAAAAGTAACCTTTTCATAAAATAAGTAACTTTTTAGTAACCGTGGATCAAAAAAGTAACTAAGTTACTGAAAAGTAACCCGTTCCGAGCCCTGTATATGAGTAAAACAAAATGCGTTACACGGTACTGTAAATCAATTTTTTCTGTAAATTGAAAAGAAAATTATAAGAATATAAATTTAGAAAGAAAGAAAGGGATTATAGCCCACTTAGCACACTTCCCGAAAAAACCAGGTCGGTCCCAGGTTTAGACCTATGCTTTTCCCGAAAAAACCTGGGACAGACCTGGCTTTTTCGTGAAGTGTGCTATGTGGGTAGGATGTTATATTATAGTAGGCATTTATCAACTAAAAAATGTTTTACTAAACCATTTTAAAATTGTCACAACTACAAAGCTTTCTGTAGAAGGGAATATCAATATAAAAAATTTTCTGACAAAAAAATAAAAACAAAGCGAATATCAAGTCGGAAAAGTTAAACTATTCCTCCGTTTTACCACACATAAACATAAACATTCTACAATTGTACATTATAATTTATGATTTTTCACGGTGGACCAAGTAGAAAATTTGACGTTATATTTACATTTAGTTTTTCACCAACAATCATCTGCTCTTGAAAAGTATATATATATATATATATCTATATATATACATATATGCATTTGTTTACTTACCGTTTCAAAAACATCAACAACGTTTCTCCAACAATAGTGTTCAAAGTATTCTTTTTATACTTTTTTCAGGAATACACACAAAAAGAAAATTATCCGCGTGTGATGTACTTCAAAACAGCCAGCATGGCACATGGCAACGGTGTCCCGGTGAACCGTGAAGTCTTGTAACTGCGCACAAGCACAGCGCGGGCTTATACGCCTACACGTCATATTTCAAATTATATACATATCAGGAAATATCATTTTGTACTATATACTTTCCGATATAGTATAAATATTACTTTAAATTGTAATACAATTTATATTACGTAATAATGTAATACAATTTTATATTTAAAGTTAATAATAGACGTATATCTGATTTATAATAAAATATTAAATATTGATTCCTCTAAATCCAATTGTTTGGAAGAATAAAAAATATGATGGCTGAATGAGGCTCATTGAGCACGCACCTATGTACTCATCACTTCATCGGGGAATGTGATTGCCATTTGCGAGCGATATGTGTCGCATAGTGCAAGTCGCACGCGTGCGTGAAGCGTGCGTCGGACGATTTTTATCTGGGATGTAGAGTTTCTTCACAGAGCATGAATCCTATCGCTGTCCCCCACGTTAAACTAAAGGCTCTTCTGCACATGCAAAATTTCATGACGAACTTTCTGCATTGTGTATATATTAATTACCTGAGCTAGGTCTAACGTTACTTACAATGCTTGGGCAATTTGTGAAATGGAAAATATTCATTAAACGCTCTGCCTGGTCTCTGCTGGGCATTATATGTGATGCCCAGGCAATCTGTGGAGTAGAGAGTATTAGGTACTTTGCCTGGATTCTATTCAGCTTTAAATATGATGTGTTTCTTTTTGGTAAAGGATTAATTTTTTAACTTGAAATTTAACTGTTCTTTTTCGGATAAAAAATTGATTGAAACTATTTGCTTGTTAAGTGGGATTCACTTTGCTCGGAGTGAAGCTGGTGAGCCTGGAGTCCGAAAAGTGCGCGAAGATGGCGGCGACGACGATACGAAGCAAGTGAAAACGCGATTGAAACGTGTCGTGTCGAATAATTGGAATCTAAAGAAAGAAAAAATGGCCGAAGGTGGAAATCCAGCAATTCCACTGAAGCAATTTGAGAATTTTGCTTTTCAGTACCTAAAGGACGGATCTGAGGACACAAGAAAAACGGAAGCAAGTAATAATGCGAGGATTCAAGGAAATTCAGTCTTTGGTAGAGCCAGAGGAAGATGGACGCCATCAGGTCCAAACACACATAATCCAAATAGCAACTTGCGTGACGGTGAAAATGTCCGGAGGGCTCTCGATGACTCTCGATCTCCACCCCGAACCCCAGAACATCCCAACTTATACATGCAAGGGACTTGTTTCAGCAGTAGCCCTTACTTTCTCCTCCATCGAATGCTCAGAGCCAAGCTATCCGTGGAGCAAATGATGTTTTCGCTTCTTAAAGATAGTCGGCTTCGAGAGGAAAGATTGATACAAATGTTTGTTCGATTGATGGATGATTAGCCACATTGCGAGAATCAAGAAAACGTACCTGACTATCACATAATGCCAGATTTAAGCAAGGGTATTGAGGATTTTGAGGGAGAGGTTGGAACCTTTCACTCACGGGATTGGATTAAGTCTCTGGACAGTATAAGGAAGCTTCACCACTGGCCAGACAATTTTGTTCTCGAGGAAGCAAAGATGCACATGAAAAACGGTGCACGAGATTGGTTTCGAATGATAGAACGAGAATTTACAAACTGGGTAGTTTTTGAGGCAGCATTTAGAAATTCTTACATAATAGAAGAAGAGAAAACTACAAAATAGGAGAAGATGCGTCAACGAGTTCAACAGAAAGGTGAAATGATGAGCAGTTACTATTGCGCAAAAGTAAAATTGTGCAAAGATTTAGGATCGAGCGTAAGTGAAACTAAACAGCAGGTCCTAACTGGCCATTGGTCTGAGGACACCTGTAATGTGATCGCAGCCCGAAGCCACGATGACATCAATGTGCTTCTACATGATATAGTTTCGTTCGAGAAATTAAGTGTGTAGCTAGTGGAAAGAATAAGAGGTTCGCAGAAAACAACCTAGTCTGAAGCATCAATAGGAAAACACGGTACGACCTCACCGTAATCAAATGGTGAAAAACTCAAAACAGCGAATAAGGAGGAGAAAAATGATTTAGAGATATCCTCACGAAGACAGTTTGATCGACGTCCGTCTGTCACAAATGTGGAGAAGGAGCCTAAATGTTATAAGCGTCATCAATGCGGACACTCAAAATTGCACAATTTTGAACATGGAAATTATATAAATTAAACATTCCAAACTCAAAACTTCAAAGAAAAATGAAACTAAGAAACACTCCCTTTCATCTCGAGCCAAATATAAATTGTCCGGTTGAATGAAATTGTTGAAAATAAGAAATACAACCATTTTTAACCAAAATGTCCTTTCTTCCTACTCAATAAAAATATTTAGAATGGGAAATTTTCCTATTCCAATTGAGAAATAAATTCAAAACCAAAACTCCATCTTCTTAATCAGCAAAATGTTTGAATATCAAAATTTCCGTCTTTCCACTTCAAAAGAAATTAAAAAAATCAAACTCATTGAACATTGAATAATTTTATGTGACACTAAATGACTGATTTCAAACTGAGTTGGATTTATTTTACTCCACGATACTACTAGATAATATTCATGATTTCTAGGGGGCAGAAAAAAATTGTTTAGCAAAATTTGTATACTTATAATTTATAATACAGATTAAAACTTCTCGACATCACTATTCGTTTCTTGTACTGGTTAATTAAAAAAAAAAAAAAAAAGACAATGACGAACGCAAGGCATATATGATGCATGAGATAAGGACTGTCTATGTTATACTGCATATGCTGTAATTGAGCACCAAAATAATTATCAATTACTTTGTTAACTAAATTTTTTGTACGCAGTAATCATTTTTTCCTTAGAAAAAATGAAGCTCCTTTCTACTCTAGTCCTACCGTTGGCGCTTTTTCTTAATTCTATAGGTAAATATGATAATAGATCGATATTTTTAGAAAACTTTTTATGTTTTCTTATTTTTGTTATACTTCTCGTCCCTTCGTTTCAATGCACAGGGGTGTAAAAACATGAAAAATTGTTAACTTACAAACCTAATGATTATAAACGAATTGTATTAACAAATACTCGATATTTGGGGTTATTTGTCTTTAAAGTATATTTCAGCAAATAAAATCGCTTGCTTTCATCGTTGGGATGATACGTGGCCATTAGAATTCAAGATTAAATGTTATTTGTTTATTTTACAAACAAATTATATAAGTCAATGCACATTTTGATTTCTTTTTGCAGAGTTAAGTTCACAGTCCAAGGGTTTGCCTAATAGCGATCCTATTCTTGACAGATCTTCATCTCCTACGAGGTCCAGCTCCAGATCTCCTCCTGCCAGACATACTCCTTCTACCAGATGCACGGTTGCACCTACCAGGCTTCCTTCTTATCACAAACGTGGATGTGGACTTGAACATTTGAATGTTATTCGGCTTATTTCCAAAACGAATCGGCACCGGATATTCGAACTTCGAAGATACACTTTTCCTGATGATACACGATTGCAGTTGAGAATAGGTGATGTGAGTGCGCCTATTCCAACTCAAGAACAAATTGTTATATCAACATCCGATGGTGACGCGTTTGCAATATTGAAGAGTTTTAATATTCTTGCTGGAATGTATATGCGACAACAAGGCGATAGAAGACGGGCGAAAATAAACATGCAAACCAAAAGGATAACCCTGTTGACAGAAGAAGAAGTCGACGAAACTCCAGTAGGGTCCCGAAGACCAATAAAGAAATATTTTCTAGTCAAACGGGAAAAATTAATTAATTGAATATAAAAAATGTAACTGAAGTATAATACTGTTTATGATCTAAAGTGTTTTTAGAAGCAAATTTGTATTAATTTTACTACAGGGGTGACTAACCTAAAGCAGATAGGAAATAATTCCACAACGTTTAACTAAATTGATTTGTAACAGTAAAGACAGATTTTCAATTAATGTAAAGGTCTCTCAACCATATGTCTTCATAAGTCGATTTGTATCGATGCACAGTGCGAAAAAAATTTTTTTTGGCAATTATTCTTCATTGAATAACAAATGAAATGTTGTGTTTTTTATAACTTTTCATTTGTGCCACTGCTCAAAAGATCCTGCCAATCATCCTTCTGTCGTGTTTCTTCCTGCCAGATATTATTCTCCAGACAAAACTAATAAAGCTAATAACTTTAACTTTTTTAAGTCAGTTGGTAAAGTAATTGTATACTTTCAATATGAGCAAGCTGTATTTCTTCACAAATTAAAATTACATCGTCCTGTAAAATTGTACTGAATTAGGTTTACTACACTCCAATGAATAGCATCATCAGTCTGGAGGGGAACAAGAGATAATCAAATATGGAACAATTGATGATAAAATATGGAACAATTATCCACGGTAATCGTCAAATCATCCTCATGATTCAGACCATTGTTTTATTGTTCATCATCAGTATTCAAATTATAAGAATTATTATCATTATCATCAGCATAATTCGATGTTTCTTCAAAATTATTACACTGAGAATCAGTTTTCATTTCGGATGACCATTTGCTAACCTTATCAGGTGTACCATCATTAGGACCCAGCAATAGGACTTGAAATGCCGCATTTAAAAACCAATTCCATGAGGTCGGGTTTTTGAAAAAATTAACCTGTTTGTGCAGTTTTTAAAAACAACATAGTGTGCGAATCTGAAGTTCGACAAAACTTCATGTAGGGGTCAAATTAAAGGTTGAACCTTGTGTTTTGAGTTGACTATATTAAAAAAATTATTTCTATTACCTATATTGAACGGTGATAAGTTTTTGTTGTGCGCCCACTCGCTCATCACTTTTTACTACCCAGGCAGGTGGTAATTTTTAAAATGCCTTGGAAATGAAACGGGTTTGAAATTAAGTTTTGAAAACTGCACAATCTTGAACACGGACATTTAAATTAAACATTCCGAACTCAAAACTTCAATGAAAAATTAAACTAACAAACCTTCCCTTTCATCTTGAGCTAAATATAAGCAATCAAAAAAACTTAATAAATATATTAAAATGAATGCTAAAAATGAAAAAAGCTCTCCTGATTGAGCCAAAAATTTCAACTAGGGTCATGAAAAAAAACTACTCAGCAAATTCAATTTAAATACTTTTAATTTATAAAACAGATTATAATTTCTCGACATCGCTTTTCGTTTCGTGTACTGGTTAATTAAAAACAAATATCGCCCAATGACAAACTCAAGGCATACATAATTCATGAGATAAGGACTGTATATGTACGCACTGTATATGCTGTAATTGAGCACCAAACTAATGATCAATTACTCTGTTAACTAATTTTGTTGTACGCAGTAACCATTTTTTCCTCAGCAAAAAATGAAGATCCTTTCTACTCTAGTCCTACCGTTGGCGCTTTTCTTTGATTCTATAGGTGAATATAATAATATATTGATGTTTAAAAAAATCTTTTTATGTTTTCCGCTAATAACAAGTTGTCTTACTTGGCGGACTTTATAAAATCGAATCCTCTATTTTTTGTTGCAGAGTTAAGTCTACAGTCCGAGGCTTCACCTAATAGCAACCCTAATACTGACAGATCTTCATCTCCTGCGAGGTGCAGGTCGAGGTCTCCTCCTGCCAATCATTGTTCTGTCGTGGTTCCTCCTGCCAGATCTTCTTCTCCGGACAAAACTCCTTCTGCAAAGCCTCCTACTCCTTCCAGGTGCATGGTTCCACCTTCCAGACTTCCATCGTCTAACAGATGTGGATATGAACTTAAAGATCTTAAATTAATTCGGTTTATTTCTAAAACGAATCGGCACCGGATATTCGAATTTCGAAAATATACTTTCCCTACCGACGCACTACTTAAATTGATGACAGACACTAAAAATATCTTTGAGCCCATGCCAACCATAGAACAAATTGTTTTATCAACACTCGATGGTGAAGTGTTTGCAATATTGGAAAGTACTTATGTTCTTGCTGGAATCTATATTTATAATAACAGACGTTATAAACGGGTGAAAATAAGCATGGAAAGCCGCTTGGTTACGATTTTGACCCCAGAAGAAATAGATATTACTCCAGTGGGTCTCCGACGCACAATCATAACATTTTTTCATGTAGAACGGGAAAAACTCCTGTAAACTGGAATCCTCCACGCACTACCAATTCAATAAAAACAATTATATTAATTAATATTGCTTATGGTCCAAAGTCGGATCAAAACGTTACAAGTAACTTGTAATTAGAAATAATAATAATAAAAGGTTAATATACTATGGTTCTCAAGGCTACAATCTTTCACTAAGGCCCCAGTCAGTCTTTATCCGAAGCAAATAAAAAAAGATTCTTTTCATTGCGTAACTGTAATATTCTACTTACTTTTTGCTTGTTTTTTATCTTGATAGTTTTTCTTTTATGTGAATGTTTGTGGCCAAAGACCGGACTAAGTGTCTCCAAATAATTATAATAATAATGGAAATGAGAAATAATAATGAAATTCGTACATTAAATATGGAAAGTGGATTTGAGATCAGGAGAGTTTCAGCAATATTTCCATTTTTGATCACCCCAAACCAATTTTTTTCTCCGAGATATGGCACCTCATCCATTTCAGCTTCACACTGAAAAACTAGCAAAGAAGGCGAAGGAAGCCAATAATGATGCAAAATAAAAATGAAATTTAAAAAATGTACTGAATGATGTATTAAGCAGTTTTAAGAAGAAACCGCTGCTCCTGTTAAACTGTTTCAAATATAGCTGCATTTTGCCATTTTCTGTACATAAACGAAGATTAAAAGCGCTCAAGTCCTTTTTATTATAATCATAATATCAAGCCAAGCCTCTATCTCGTTTCACGATCTCCTAAACATTCAAGCAAGAGAATCGATATTTCCAAAAAAGCAATACCACGGATGATTTTTTGATTGACATATTCTGATAGAAGATCCCTTGAAGTTAGGTCAACTCAGCCTCCCCTATCAGTAGTTTAGTTGAATTTAGTTTATATGCGGGCGTGGAGCCCCGATGGAGGAATGCTGGCGCTCAAGCTATAAAGCCTCTTGTGCTACACCCATAATTATTCGCTTTCAGTCGTTAACTGTAGACCTCTTAGTGAAACCCAGTATGTTAAACGGTGATCGAGTTTTAATTTCTTCAGGTCCCATTAAGTGTGCCCGAAGGGTTTATAGCCTGAGCAGAGCTAATGGATTAATTTTCTAAAGCAAAATTTAACTGTTCTTCTTCGGATGATGTTTTTGCTTCTTGAAGATAGTCGGCGTCGAGAGGAAAGATTGATACAAATGTTTAGTCGAATGATGGATGATCAGCCACGTTGCGATAATTAAGAAAACATACCTAACTATCACATAATGCCGGATTTGAGCAAGAGCATTGAGGATTTTAAGGGAGAGGTTGGAACCTTTCACGCACAAGATTGGATTGAGTCTCTGGACAGTATAAGGAAGCTTCACCACTGGCCAGACAATTTTGTTCTCGAGGAGAATCAGTTCCTCACGTGATAGTGTTCGTAGTTCCAGATAATCACCAAGCAGTTGATATGATGAACGGAAGAAAACTTACAGATGCACCTACAGTGGACTACAGAAAACAGGGCGACAACTTGATATTAGAGGAACGTGATGATACGTTTGTTTTCGAGTTTCCTATCAAAAGTGCCACTGAAGATAAGTTTTGAATCGCAAGTGGATCCAAGTTACTCCCACTGTCAATTTGTTTTATCGAAGCGTATTCTGGTGAAAATCAAGATCTACGTATTCCATTCGTTAACGCGAGTGATCAAAATCAGCTCTTTGCGAAGGGCGTTATAGTGCTTCCAAGTGAAATTTCACCCCTTGCACTACTCGAGTATTCATCGACAGGAAGAAAATCACCAATTTGAGAAGATAAAGTCATCTGCGGAGGAGAGTCATCGGGGGAAATTAAAGAAGATTTCATCAATGTCTTAAATGTTCATCGGAATGCGGTTTCTAGCAGTATAAGTGATTTTGTTGTACATACTTCATCGAGATGGATATCGTAGAAAAAGAAGATAGTGTGCCTGTATGGAGTAAGCCTAATCACGCAAGTGACGCGGAACGTGAAACTATCAAAAAGGTTTTACGTGAGTATAGAAATTCTGGTTTAGTGAAAGATACGAATTCATCATACGCGAGTCCAGTTTTGTTAGTCGGAAGAAAGAATGCCGAACCTAAATTGGTAATCCATTATCGCAAATTGAATACAAAAAATGTGAGAATTCATTATCTACTATCAAATCTAGAAGATCACTTAGCTTTGATAGGCGACAGTAACTTGTTCATCACTCTCGATCTCGCGCAGGGTTACATGCAGGTTCCTTTGTCAAAGGAAGCTTGGGCCAAATCGGCCTTTATTACGCCAGATGAAACAGGCAAATTTACAAGAATGGTATTTGGTCTTATGAACGCACCATTCTGCTTCTCAAAGTTAATGTACAATGTTTTGGGACCACTGCGAAATAAGAATATATTATTTTACTTAGACGCTATCTTAGTTCCAGGGAAATCGTGAGAAGAGTTCAAAGAGCGTTCAATTCTAGTTCCTAAAGCCGCTTAATGATCAGTTTGAAAAAGTGTCAGTTTCTAATGACTGGAGTAGATTAACTTGGACTTGAAATTTCCAGAGAAGGAATTAGACCGAGTATAGACAAAGTAAAAGCGATTTTCGAATTTCCTGTGCCTGAAAATGCGCATGAAGTTCGTCGATTTTTGGGCTCAGCGGGTTTTCGGGGGGGGGGGGGGGGGGGACACGTATATCAATTTTCTGAGATTGCAGGTCCCTTATATGATCTTCTCGAAGAAAATTGTTTGTTTGCTTGGCGCGAACGCGAATCTGAAGCTTCTGAGGAATTTAGAAACAAAATAGGTTCTTATCCAATTTTGCAAGCGTATTTTGAAAAAAGAGACCCTGAGCTACATACAGATGCTAGCTCGAAAGGTTTAGCGGAAGCGTTATTATAACGCGCAGAAGATGAAAAATGTCAGCTGGTGTATGCGATCAGCTGCAGAAAGAACGAAGCTGGGAAAAATTACTATTCCAGCTAATTAGAATTGCTCGCGATTATTTCGGTAGTTTGTAGATTAAGAACTTGGTTAATGAATATTAAATCCAAAATTGTAACTGATTGCAGAGCACCAGTTTATCTCAATACAGAAAAGACAAAGAATCCACAGATAATTCGTTGTAACGATTTAAATACTGACTACAATTTTGAATTAGAAATTTAAATAAACTTCATCTATTCAAAAGTGCATCTCCAATTACGAAACGGACCTTTCCTCATGATGTAGACCATCGTTTAACTGTTCATGATCAGTATTCAAATTATACGAATTATTATTATTATCATCAGTATAATTTGATTTATCTTCAGAATTATTACTCTGAGAATCAGTATTCATTTCGGATGACGATATGCTTACCTCATCAAGTGTAGAATTATTAGGTGTATGAATATTGAGATGGTCATTGGAGTAGACAGAAAAATCATTCCAGCATTGGAATGTCCTAGAAATAGGACTTGAAATGTCGCATTTAAGTAACAATTCCATGAGGTCGGGACAAAAAAAAATTAACCTTTTTGTGCAGTTTTTAATAACAACATAGTTTTGAGTTGACTATATTAAAAAAATTATTTCTGTAACCTATCTTGAGCGGTGATAGGTTTCTGCTGTGCGCCCACTCGCTCATCAATCTTTACCACCCGAACAGGTGCTAATTTTTAAAATGCCTTAGAAATGAAACGGGTTTCAAATTAAGTTTTCGAAACCGCACAACTTTTAACAAAATTAAAAATTCTCTCTTTTCATTCGGGTCATAATTAAAAAACCAACATTTCCTACGTTCCAACTCAATAAAAATTACGAAGATGCAAAATTTCCCTATTCCAATATATATTTGAATATAAAAATTTCCGTCTTTCCCCTTCAATAAAAATTTAAAAAATTAAAGTCATTAAACATTGAATAATTTTATGTGATACTAAATAACTGATATTTAAAGCAATTCAAAAGATTTTTTTTACAACTAGATAATATTAATGATTTCTAGTGGGAAGAGAAAAACTATTTACCAAATTCAAATACTCATAATTTATAATACAGATTATAATTCCTCGACAGCGTTTTTCGTTTCTAATGCTCGCTAATTCAAAACAAATATCTCCCAATGACAAACTCAAGGCATATATAATTCATGAGATAAGGACCGTAATTTATGTCGTAATTAAACACAAAAATAATTATTAGTTACTCTATTAACTAAACTTCATGCAGGCAGTAATCATTTTTTCCTCAGAAAAAAATGAAGATCTTTTCTACTCTAGTCTTATCGTTGGCGCTTTTCCTTAATTCTATAGGTAAATATAATAATATAATAATATATCGATATTTTCGAAGAACTTTTTATGTTTTTCGCTAATAACAATTTGTCCGCCGTGATCGGGATTCTATCCTAATCCAAATTCGTGGAAATTCTTTGAAATACCTTGAAATCAATTTAAATCTTTCAATTCTCTTGAAATCCTTTTTAATGTTGAAACCTTCTTTGAAATCTTATAAAATACTTTAAAACACATTAAAATCGATATAGGTAAGGGAGACTGGAGCGAGTACTTTTAAAATTCATTTTTTATATGAGGTAACATGTTACCTGTAGGTCAGTGCAGGCCACGGTTATAAATTTAGGTTAGAACTTTCAGAACAATTGATATTTTGTATTGCGTCAATCGTCTGACTGGTTCTGAAATTCAGGCAAAAATTCCGAAACCTGCATTCTATCTTACCTGGCGGACTTTATGAAATTAAATCCTCTGTTTCTTGTTGCAGAGTTAAGTCTACAGTCCGAAGCTTCACCTAATAGCAACCCTAATCCTGACAGATCTTCATCTCCTGCGAGGTACAGGTCGAGGTCTCCTTCTGCCAATCATTGTCCTGTCGTGGTTCCTCCTACCAGATCTTCTTCTCCAGACAAAACTTCTTCTGCAAGGGCTTCTACTCGTTCCAGGTGCATGGTTCCACCTACCAGGCTTCCATCGTCTAACAGATATGGATATCAACTTAAAGATCTCGAATTAATTCGGCTTATTTCCAAAACGAATCGGCACCGGATATTCCAATTTCGAAAATACACTTTTCCTACCGATGCAGTACTTAATTTGATAACAGTAAATAAAAATATCCTGGAGCCTATGCCAACCATAGAACAAATTGTTTTATCAACATCCAATGGTGACGTATTTGCAATATTAGAAAGTACTTATGTTCTTGCTGGGATCTATATTTATAATAACAGACGCTATAAACGGGTGAAAATAAACATGGAAAGCCGCTTGGTTTCGATTTTGACCCCAGAAGAAATAAATGTAACTCCTGTGGGTGCCCGACGCACAATCATAAAATTTTTTCATGTAGAACGTGAAAAACTCGTGTAAACTGGAATTCCCCATGTGCTATTAATTCAATAAAAACAATTATATTAATTAATATTTCTTATGGTCCAAAGTCGGATCAAAACGTTACAAGTAACTTGTAATTAGAAATAATAATAATAAAAGATAGTCCTAGTTTTTCGCTTATATGTCTGGGAAATGACCCTTCTTTCGAAACCCGTAAATGCCAGACACCCTGCCTGGGGCGTTTGGACACCTGAGCCAGGTGAAAAAATCGGAAATTTGCAGTGATAGTATAAGAGCCAATTTTCTTCTAGTATCGATTATTGATGCCCCAAGTTTATTATTATTCAATCGTCAGACCGATAGCTTGGGGATAACATACTGCCAGACTCGATAATTATCAATAAAAAAAGTTGGATTTTGCAGTGAGAGTATAAGGTCTGGCGTTTTCAATAACATAAAGAATAGTATTCACAGGTAGCATTCGTAAAACGACAGACCGAAATTCCGGGGAGAACACCTTTAAAATTAAGTTTGAAAATGAATAGTTTTCCTCTAAAGTGTGGGTCTGAGCGGGGACCGAGGGACAAGGGAGCAGCAGCGTCAGGGCAAAAGGCTGAATGGAGGGGATAACGGCTACTTCGACTGCCGGCCACTTCCCTCGGTCCCCGCTCTGGCCCACACTTTGGAGGAAAATTATTCATTTTCAAACTTAATTTTCAAGGTGTTTTCCCCGGAATTTCGGTCTGTCGTTTTACGAATGCTACCTGTGAATACTATTCTTTATGTTATTGAAAACGCCAGACCTTATACTTTCACTGCAAAATCCAACTTTTTTTATTGATAATTATCGAGTCTGGCAGCATGTTATCCCCAAGCTATCGGTCTGGCGATTGAATAATAATAAACTTGGGGCATCAATAATCGATACTAGAAGAAAATTGGCTCTTATACTATCACTGCAAATTTCCGATTTTTTCACCTGGCTCAGGTGTCCAAACGCCCCAGGCAGGGCGTCTGGCATTTACGGGTTTCGAAAGCAGGGCCATTTCCCAGACATATAAGCGAAAAACTAGGACTTATACTCTCACTTCACGAAAAACGTCACCAGCTCTTGGACTATTAATCCTTCGCTCTCAGTAGTTAGCTGCAGACCTCTTAGCGAAACCCAGTATGACAACCACTGATTGCGTTCTAATTTCTTTAGGTCACTTTAAGTGGGCCCAAGCGTTTGTAGCTTGAGCCGAGCTAATGCCGAACACTGACATGGGACATGCAGGGATGTTTCATCATCATTGCCGCATTTCCTGCACTCTATCGCGGGGTCGTGCCCCATTTTGTGTATGTAGTAGTTCAGGTGGTTGTGTCCTATAAGCATCTGAACCACTGTCCTGATGATTTTCTTGGGTAAACCCAGGATTTTCCTGTCTCTGTTCATCCTGGACATATAGCCCAGGATGTCTTCCGCCTGTTGGAACGTTGAGTTTGTTCCCTGTATTTCCGGTGCGTCGTCCGGAGCGAGCTTTTGATGACCATCCCGATGCCAGTACTGGTTCTGGTCCAATGTATTCACTTGCTGCGCCGCCTTTTACCAACTGGGCCACCTTTTCGTTGCCCTTGATCCCTGTGTGACTAGGAACCCGTATGAGAGTCTCGTTGTTCTTTTCTGCAAGTTGTTTTAATGCTTTATGCATTCCCAAACTAGCTCCGATGCTATATCTGGTTTCTCAGCTGCAGTTGAAGTCACTTGGCTGTCCGAGCAGATTGTAATGTGCCTGCCAGCAGCATTTTCTTCGAATAATGTTCCAGCACAACGAAGAACGGCCAGAACCTTCACCTGAAAAGCGTTTGCATGCCGCTCAAGCTGGATCCCTATCCCCCTTCTTCCCGCGATATCATACATTCCTGCTCCTAACCCTCCCACGCCTTTCGAGCCGTCTGTGTATCAGATTCCCACTTGAATAAGCGGCTTACCATTTGCATTCCACATATCCCTGCTTGAGATGCCGACGCGGAAAGTCTTGGTGAAGCTGAAGAGTTTTATTATTTCATCTTGCCTCATTTCTAGAATTGGCAGGGTACTGATGTCACTTGGGAGGCTGGTGTGTCTAGTCTCTAAAGTCCATCTATTTGCTCTTGTCAGGCGGCCAATCGCGTGAGCCACCCTGGCAGTTGTCGCAACCTGTAGAGGTTCTTTACAAAGCGTGAATCCTATCGCTGCTGTGGACGCATTCCTCATTGCTCCCGCCAACCCCTAAAAATTAGCGTTTGTAATAGTCGCATATTTATATAGAATTATAAGGGCTAATGCACACATTACGTGAAATATACGTTAAATATCTGAATTTCCAATCAAACCGTTGAGAACTTAACACAAAAAGATCAGTTTTGAACTGAAAATGGAAGAATCACATTTCTATTTAGTTTAGTTAGTTCAGTTCAGTTAAGTTTATATGTAGGTAAAGATCTCTGATGGAACCCTTCTGGCGCTCAAGCTGTAGAGCATATTGTGCCACGCCCTTAACTAATCAATCTTAGTATTTGATTAGGGTTTATTCCCAGTATTCACAGTGCTTCGTTCGGATCCAGCTTCTGGCGCGAGATTAATGAAATGTGTAGGGGTTCTTCACAGAGTATGAGTTCTATCGCCGCCGTAGGCGTAGATCTTGTTGCTCCTGTTACGCCCCTAAACGCTAGCGTTTTTAATCGTCGCAGCCTATCCTGCATCATTTTGAATTGCATCCGTAGTAACCAGACTACGGCCACATATAGGCTTTTCTGCAAATCCAAAATGTTATAACAAACTTCCTGCATTGAGTCTGAAGATGCTTCGCCCAGTTTACTTTGCTATTTAGGATTACCCCTAAATATTTAACTGAGTTTGAGATCATCAGCCTCTTATCACGGAATGAATGGACGTCAACTTTTATAGGACGGTGTTTTCCGGATCAACCGACAGCCCTGAGCTGTTGCAGCAGAGCTTTACGATGCGCAGCACCGACCTTGTAAGTCCCATTAACCAGGAGGGTGACAGGACACCCCCCCTTTGGGCATCCTCCCGATGGTACTCCCTTGACCAGGCCTGAGTCTGACTGGCCTTGAATCGCCTACGGTATAGCATTTTTTGTATTCAGCGTACTAGCTGGTCTGGCACGCTACACCTTGAAGCCTTTCGACAGATGACTTCTGAAGGGGTATTGCTGAAGGCACTCTCCTTGTCCAAGAAGGTCAAATTCTCAGAAAAATTTGGGCTTCCGAATCATCTGGAAAGAATAAGATCCAGGCGACCAATATGCTGACCGTTCCTATACTGCTCTACACGTTTGGTGCAGTTAAATAGAACGTTGATGAGTTGAAGCAACTTGATCGGAGCACACGCAAGATGATGACAATCCGTCAAAGTTATCATCCTAGATCTTCCGTACCTCGAATATCGTCCCTCTTTCGAGATAAAGGGGGTAGAGGCTTGCTAAGCTTAGAGCGTCTTCATCGATGAACGGTTCTGGCTACAGCCTGCTCAGTTCAATATAGCACAGATTCTCTTATGCGACTCGTACATCAACATGAAGTCGTCAATGCTGCGGCGTTTCTATACCGTGCTGCAGGTAGGGCAGCAAAGTAACTTGGCCTCTCATTTGATTGCAGCGACACAACACATGGCCTAGCATCACTACCACCTTTGGTGCCCAAAAGTCGTGTACAGGAAGCAGAACATACGCTTCTACTAAGAGAACATGCTGACAAGCCCCTTCATGGTAAATTCTACGGCATCATACTTACAGAAGAGCTCTCGATGGGTCTGTCCAACATGTTTCTCAAGTCTGCTGGTTTGAGATCGGAGGCTGAGGGATTTCTGTTTGCCTGTCTATAACGGCGTTATAGACACCTTAGTTTACCGCCAGTGCATAATGAAAGAACCTGTAAGCGATACCAACTGCCGAGCGTGCAAGCAAGAGCCAGAAACACTTGAACATGTTCTCAGTGGATGCTCTAAATATGCATGCTACGTGTACATAGAGAGACACAATGCAGCTCTAAAAGTGTTATATTACCATCTTAGGCTCTTCGATGGTGTTGATCCATTGTCCGTCTTGCCATACGCCCAGGGGGAACTCGAGTCCGTTTCGGAGAATGATCAGTGTAAGATTAACTGGAATTTCTCATTCTCCACTACTCAACGCATTTGTGATATGAAGCCTGATATTGTCCTCCAAGATCTGAAGACCAAGATCATTTACGTGATTGATTTCTCGGCACCAGCCGATGGTAATATTACGGCAAAGGAGGGAGAAAAACGGGCGAAATATGAAGCACTTCTTTTCGAGCTGAGCAGGCTGTACGAAGGCTACAAAGTCCATATTGTATTTCTCATAATCGTCTGTCTTGGAGGTATGAAATCTTCATTTCTTAGCTAACTCAAAAAAATTCCGGCTTGCCAGCGACAGGCTCATTCCATCGCCAACCGGATGCAAAAGGCTTCTGGGACCACTTCATCTTGTCCATCAACAACTGTCCCGTCTGCCCCGTAAGGTCATCCGCGGCTAGAGACCTGACTCCAAGGAACAGTGTTGAACGATGTTATCGCATAAATTTCCCGCTTTTGCTTACCTTATAGAACAGAAGGAGCAGAAGCGGATGAGGTACACGTTCCCGTTGCGTCGGTATTGGTTGCTTTAAGCAACCATGATTGTAGCTTATGGAGTACTTCCAACACTCACGGCCGCTGTGTAAGGATAACAGCGGTAAAGACAAACAGAAAACTACACCATGCTCCTAATTTTGTACCTACAACATCATCGCAAATGATTTCAAACATCGTATAAGGATAACGTAGAACATCCTCGACTCATCAGTCACTTGACTTAGTCCGTGGCTATGATGAAAAACCGGGTTCACCCGAGAACAAGTTTAAATAAAAAAATATAATAGTAATACTCCAAAGAATAGCATCATCAGTCTAATTCAGAAAAATAATTGAATAACAAAATTTCCGTCATTCCACTTAAATAAAAATTAAAAAAATAAAATAAAAAATACATTAGAGTTCAGATTGTTTAATGTTTCAGATAAGTATTTGATACTTGAATTGACAAATTCTTCAGGTTTGAAACTTTTATGTTCAATCACCTGGAATAATGTTTAAGCCCAAACATTTTTTTTTTTTTTTGAAAGGCCATCCTTGAATATTTATATTGAGAATATGACTGCCAAAAAGAAACTTCGCGTGAAAAATTAGTATCTTCAAATTATTAATTTTCAATTACGTTTTTATTATTTCCTGTCATGTTTTTCATTCGGTAATGACAATAACAACTGTGAAGTGGTGACTCAATCGCCTTCTGGATTATCAATATGCACCAAGGTAAAATGCGTTATTTAAGATTTTGTGACATTGTTGTTACTAAACATAACAATTGAGAGATTCTGACACATTTACCTACTGAAATATTACTATTTACGTGACTGTTTTTAATGGGTACAATTTCTTTAAAAACAGATATTTTCAAACTGACTTGTATTCATCTTACTAGCTTTTCGTTTCGCGTACTAGTTAATTAAAAACAAATATCTCCCAATCACAAACTCAAGGCATAGATAATTCATGAGATAAGGACTGTATACGTATATACTGTATGTATAATATGCTGTAATTGAGCACCAAAATAATTATCAATTACTCTGTTAACTAAATTTTTAGTACGCAGTAACCATTTTTTCCTCAGAAAAAAATGAAGATGCTTTCTATTCTAGTCCTATCATTGGCGCTTTTCCTTGATTCTATAGGTAAATATAATAATATACCGATGTTTGAAAAAAACTTTTTATGTTTTTCGCTAATAACAATTTGTCCGCCGTAATCGGCATTCTATCCTAATTCACATTTGTAAAAACTCTTCGAAATACCTTCAAATCTTTAATACTTTAAAACACATTAAGGTCGATTTCAATATGAGAGACCGGGGCGAGTACTTTCAATATTCCTTTTTTTATATGAGGTAACCTGTAGGTCAGTGCAGGTCGTTATAAATTTAGGTTAGAGCTTTCAGAACAATTGAAATTTTTTATTGCGACAATCGTGTGACTGGTTCTGAAATTCAGGACAATATTCCGAAACCTGCATTCCATCTTACTTGGCGGACTTTATAAAAATTGAATCCTCTGTTTCTTGTTGCAGACTTTAGTCTACAGTCCGAAGCTTCACCTAATAGCAACCCTAATCCTGACAGATCTTCATCTCCTGCGAGGTACAGGTCGAGGTCTCCTCCTGCCAATCGTTGTCCTGTCGTAGTTCCTCCTGCCCGATCTTCTTCTCCAGACAAAACTTCTTCTGCAAGGCCTCCTACTCCTTCCAGGTGCATGGTTCCACCTACGAGACTTCCATCGTCTAACAGATATGGATATGAACTTAAAGATCTCGAATTAATTCGGCTTATTTCCAAAATGAATCGGCACCGGATATTC